>JADWPU010000013.1:858168-1150690 GCA_016109575.1 Phialophora chinensis
CCCCCCCCCCCCCCCGCATACATAAAGTTCTCCAGCCGCTCCAATCCAGTTGGTAAATTCCGGATTTCTCTCAGGCGAGCCAAAGGTTTCGTACACAGCGAGAGGCTCGAAATTTGTTGCTATAGCCAGAGGATTACGAGCTTGCCAAATGAGGTGCTCTAGGAGACGATTGTAGTTGCCCCGATATGGGGCTAATTTGGTGGCTGCGATCGTGGTCGTATCTTTTTCAGCTCCATCGGTGTGCGATAACTCCAGACGGTGTAGGTCGGTGACTAGCTCATCAAAGTCACTATGATGGATAGGGTCCGGTACTAAATCAATTTCGTCGAGCCAAGTCAACTTTGGAATGTCTTCTTGCTTCAGTACGTTCTCAAGATTCTCCGGTTCTTCAGTCAAGAGAAAGTATAGGCCATGCAATGCACGTTGATCATCGATACCGAGTAGACCCATCATCAACCGAGGCAGATCGAATTTGTAGCACCGCTGTAAATCAGATTGTTTGGCGGGCAAGTAGATTCTAATGCCTTTGTCGTCATCCTTGAGACATGGCTTGATTCGATCACTTGGTATTGGGGGAGGGCTGCCATTGCCGCCCTCTAACGTAAGCATGGTCTGTAGCTCTGTGGAACTGTACACCGTGGCTTTCAAAAGTTGGCCATGTGTTGACTTGTTGGAGTTGAAGTATTTTGGACTAAAAAAGGCCGCTGCATAACTGCAACAAGAGCGTGAGAACCCCAGCGTTAATAGGAGTAACACTCAGAGTGTCGCACTTACCATGAAAGCACGTAAGCTCTTTTGCGAAAGTCATCTGTCTTGTCCGGAGACACGTCTGCGTCTTTGGGCTCCACTGAATCTTCCTTTACACACGCAGAAAGATAGCGAGTCTCAAGCTTTAGTTTTCGAAGGAAGTCATCCAGCGAACGAAATTCCTCAAGAGTGAAGTCGAGCAGGTCGACCTTGCCCTTGAATGCTTGCCCATACCGCTCATGATCGAGAATAAAGAATCGTGTCGACATCTTCTGTAGAGAGAGTTTGTTGTCCTTAAGGCGTACGGGTAGGAAGGTGAGCTTTCTGAGTTCAGCTATATCGTCCACGATTGAGCGCCCAGCTGAAGCTTCTTCAACAAGCATACGCCCAAGGGCCAGCAAGATGCGTTTGATATTTTCGTACTGCGGCTCTTTTGCTTTTAGGAGGTCGAGGAGACCTTGGCGAAGTATGCTGGCATTCACCCGTGGGACATCGAGTATGTCGACGAAGAAAACTTGGAGCCTTGGGTATATACTTTGAAGCCCAGGCTTTCCCGGTAGCGGGTAAGCGCTCTCCCAGACGCATGCTGAAGGTGCGTACCACGATCCTTCTGCAAAAACGAGTTTCTGGTTTTCACAGAGAGTCCTTGATGCATCAGCCCCATGCTCAAACATTTGCTTATCACAGCGTCATGGTGGGAACTCACTTCAAACTAAAATAAGACTCCGAGACAGCCTTGTTGGAAAGTTCGGTATAGACCTGTGAGAACACGGTGACTGGCGTATCCTTCCATCGACCTTTCATTTTGATGTGTTCCAGCTCTTGAGATATATCTTCACATTTGGCGTCTGCCAACTTTACGTAATGCTTGAAAAGAGTTTCCACTTGCTCCGAGCCTTCATAATGGCATTTGAGAGGTATTTTGTGAGTTAAGAATTTGGGACCATCCCAGACGCAGTTGGGACTAGTTCGCCAGTCGGAGGTATTATCGGGATTGCAGATGGCAGGATGATCGTGGAAGAACTTCTGTTCCTATCGTTAGTGCTGAATCCTGGAATACGTCAGTACTCGATCTTACCTGGAGTGTTTCTTCGTTTTTGTAATTTGCTACTGAAGCGAGAGTCTCGTACACCCTACGAATAGTTGAATAATGGGGCATATCCAATTTCCCCTTAGATTCGTGCAGGATCAGTAGAGCGTCAAGGCAGAAGTCAATTTTCCTGTCGAGACGACGCACACCGATATCTGTTAGAAAATCCCAGCTCTTGTGATTCGAGGCTTCGTCGCTCTTCGGTAGGCGAATAAATGGCATTTTCGATGCAACATCGAAGTCTCTGCTCAGCTGCAGTAGCTCGTCATCGGGGAAGTAAACCCCTTCCAGTGGATGTAATTTGTTATCATCGCAGGCCAAAAGGAGTTGGGGTGCAAGTGTGAGACCTCTTTCGAGACATTCCTGCTTATATGACTGGCTCCAATGCTCGCGTAATGCGCCCAAAAATAAGGGCGTACCTTGACGGTAAAGCGCTTCCAACAGTGGTGACACTGCGGATTTATCTGCTGCAAAAAGTGTAGGGAAGTACCGGATTGAGAACTCATCCTTTAGCCATAACTTCCAGGCATTTTTCGCGTGGCCGTCTTCCGCGTGGTTGTTGTACCTGTGGTTAAGGATAATATCGCGATCAACTTCGATTGTTTGTGAGATCTGATCGAGGATATTTCGAGTATGATACGCTTTGGTAGAGCTGAAATAGAGGCCATCTGAGCACCGACGCAGTCTTCCTTTCGACGTCATTGCGTAAAGTGACCGTAATTCCATGCCAGCCGTTTTTCCTGCAAAGCGGAAGAGAAAATGAAAGTGCGAGACATAAGTCTCGAGCGAAGATTCTCCTGTCTCGCACGTGGTAATGGAAATGTGAGCTTCTTTGATCCTTTCTATGACAAAGTTCGGCTCACACCAGCACACACCCAAGGTCGTTTCATAGAACTCTCTGTCTGTGGAGCTTTCGCAGACGCTGGGATGCAGAAGTTTCAGGCCCAGACCGTTCGGAATGCTGTAACCATCAATGGTGGGAAAGTATACCTGTTCATCCATGTTCGCCCAAGAGCCATCGCACAAAGGGATTATTTTCAAAGCTCTAAGGCGAGTATAGACCCTTTCCATATCTGGGCCGAGCGATCCATCGGGATCCATCTCGTCACTGGAAATTTGGGAACCCGCTTCCTCGACGTCGGAGGCCCCTTCCTCGACGTCGGGGGCCCCTTCCTCGGCGCTAGTGGTGCTAGAAATAGCATATTCGGCGAGATCTTGCAGTAATTTCTTCATCAATTTACACACGGCGGCGTGCCACTCTTTTTGCTGGTACTTTGCCCTCAAAATGGAATCTGGTTGTTCCAGGTCGTATTCGATTCGCTGCACAATCTCGTCGTGACTGATATCGCGGACTCCTAGTAGCCTGAGACGTTCCAGAGCCCCTTCCCTAGTATAGCCGTCTGATAGGTAAATTTCGTCATCCAAGTCCCTGAAGAGTGGTTCTTTTCTATCCCCGTGCAGGTAGTAATCCGGTAAATGCGCCAAGTCGCCTGGGCAGTAAAGCTTGCCACCATTTCGGGATTCGAGGACTTGTTCCGTCTTGAGTCGTTCAAGAAGCAGCATTCGAAAGCAATCCCAGAAATCTTCTCCAAGCTGGGCTTTCGGTAGATAAAGCGGCCAGGAGAAGCGAAATCCATCGTCCTTACAGAGTCTAGCCACTGTCTTCACGAAAGCATTGACTGTTTGAATACGCAACATTCGATTCCAAGGATTGTCGGCGACTTTTTCACGGTTCTGCATGGTAATAAAATCCGACTGGATGAGGAACTACCAACAGTTAATGTGAGACTGATTCAACAAGAAGCCCTACACATACCGGCAGGTATTGGTACTTTGACATTGGTAAGAACGCGTACACGTGCTGCCCTTGATCGGAGACGAGTGGACGACTACCGTCCTCCACAGTCGGGAAAGCCAGCTCCACTCTTACCTCAGTGTCAGGGTTGACAGTAGAACGAGACTTCGTTGGTGGCAGACCGGTGAAAGAAATCCATGACAAACGGTAATGACTGCGGATTGTTTCGACCCCAGCATTCGTCGTGATGACGGTACTCAGGTAGACAAATTCGGCGTGATTACAGAAAGCAGCACCGCGAGTGGATGCCCCTGCGCAGATCGGGCACCGATATGTGCGTCGTCCTTCTTTTGAAATACTTTGACTCATTCGGCGTGGACGGCGTGCTTGCAAATATCCGGGAAAGATTAGCTCCCTTGTAATTTCTCTTGAAGCCAACCCATGACTCGGCATGTCTTTACCTTCGAAGTGAATCGAGATCCGTTGGATTTTGCGGAGAAAGATGATTGATTCGGTTGGAAGCTCAACGAGATACCGGATAAGATCATCCCTGCAGTTCGGCTTGTAAAGCAGGCGGATGCGGGTGCGGACATCGCCAGGAAGGGTTCTCATTTCGGTCTCAATCGGTGTCACCCTGTCCAGCGGATTGTGTGTATCGCGCCGAAAGCTGAACGACCAAAATCCTGATTGGATGTGGACGTTGTCCGCAATGAGGAAGACGGTTTTGAATCCGATACCCTTTTCTCCCGTCGTTGGTTCCCTGTCGGCATTTTTCTTTGCACTTTCACGGATGGAACAAATCGCACGTACGTCGGCAAGTTTGAATCCATCTTCGTTCGAGTCAATGACAAATTCCTCCGAATTCAGGCTCAGTCTCAAGAAAGGGAAATCCACTATTGCATCCACTTTTGCATCTTCTTTTGCCTCCTCCTTTTTATACTCTGCGTCGTCGGCGTTTTGAATTAGCTCAAACAGCACTCGACTGGAGTCCGTGTAAACCTCTTCAGTGGCTCTACTTGAGAATGAGCAAGACAAACAACAATCCCTGCGGCCGATAACCAATCTTACCCCTCGAAGTTCTTTGCCACTTCCCTTTTCGCTTTTTCTGCCATATCTGTGACGAACTGGAGAATGGCCCTCCCGGTCTCTGGGTCGCCACACCTGCGCATATCTTCTTTGTACTGTGTCGGAATCTCGAATTTTTCGTTTCGTATCTCGCCGAGACGTTGGCAGGCCTCTTCGTAAGTTGTTGGCTCATCTTGTGGGCGCGGTTCCTCGAACAGGGCGTCGGTCATCGTGTCGCTTGTTTCCAGGTGAGCAAAATCGATAGATGAAGAAAGAGGCTAAGTCACGGACGGCGCAGCAAAAGAGGGATCTCAAATTAACTTGTGGATGTCTTAATAGAAGGCAGCAAGTTGACGCAGGGGCTGGTGAGGCGCAAACTACGGACGCCAACGTACATGGGACCCCGGCCAAGGGGTGAGCAGATGGCACGGTACTAATTCTCGAGCCTGTTCCTCCATGACCTCAAAATCAGTCGACAGGGTATAGCATATTGCAAACGCTTTTGTTCGAGCAGATGACTGTCTTGGGACAATCGCGGTATTCCCTCGTGTAGAACATGAACCTTAATCTTGTGTAGTAGAACAGTGGACACATGGAACTTTCGCTGTTATTGTTTCAGGGTGCCAAGCAAGCTATAAGTTTGGAGGGATTCGTTCCACCCGTCCGCGGAGAAAGGGGCAATCTCGTATAAGTACGATCTTTGCGGGATTGCTTATGGTTGAAAGCGCAACCAGAAAGAATATTGAAGAAGGAATACTACTCCCTTATAACACTGCTAGGAGTTTGTTGCAATCTTAAAGATTTGCGTGCACTTCAAGCTCCAAAATATTTCCTGGCAACCTCCATTTAACGCGCTGTTTGAGATTATAGAACTACGCAGAACACGATATTCTTACTGGTGATGTGTTCGACTACACCATTGCCCCTGTGTCAAGAAATTTATGAGTTGCTTGGACGGCTCGGCATGGGCATTTATGCCATTGTTTACCTGCCGAGTCTGCCACCTACATGAACTACCTTCGTAGATTATGTGACCAGAATCAGCCCGATTTACAGGTTGTAGGGGAACTTGAAACACCGAAAGCGGGGAACACGGGCGGCTAAAGGCTGAGTGATCCCAACGCTAGGCAGCTGTAGCCGAGGGTACCCCTGAGCCCGAACTGGCTTTGAGCTTCTGAGAACGGGCTTCCCTGTTGCTCGCCCAGTGCTCGGGCGCGCTCCCGCTCTCCTGTGCTCGGCCGGGCCTTCTCGATGCTCCGTCACGTGCACGATTAAAGCGGCCTCGCTCCCTTTCCTCAACGAAACCGGTAATGGATAAAGCATAGTTCGGGGTATATACATTGTATATATATATACTGTACTTGCCGTCAACTTTGCTGTCTGTCCTCCTCTTCATTGCAGAGGGCCAAGCGGCCGACTTGCGGCCTCGAGCGGACAAGGAGCGTCCAAAATACATACTGTACAGTGAACACACACTGGTCGGCAGAACAGTCAATACCAAAGTGCTGAAACTGGTCATTTGTGGCGGCAATGATCCAGAGACCTGGGATTAGAGACCTTGGGATATGACAGGACCGAAAATTTTCGTCTATGAGCGGCGTCTACGTTTACTCGCTGCTGTCCCGTCCCGTCTGACGCTATCCCTTGATTTGTAGCCAACCCGAGAAGCACCATCCCGCTAGAAGACTGCCACCGAAACTCGCTAATGCTGGGTATACCCATAGTCGTCCAACGCTATTCCGCTGACTCCCCTTTTTGACGCATCTCGGATGACTGCTGGTCCAGCTGAGCCTGCAGATCACCGAGCAACCGTCGGAGCATGACACTGGCGCCGCGGCTCAGTGGCTTCAGAAAGACCTTTGTGTCGTCGTCCTTTGCTCCTGCCGAGTCGAGGAGCGAATCGTCGTGTGCCGATCGTGCCTCTTCCGACTTTTCCAACAACAGCCTGCCCTTCTCAATGATTGTGCCGAGCAGGCTCTTCGATGGTTGAGAAGGGTCGTGCGGTAGATACAGCCAAGCCAGTACGTCTTCCATGCCACCAGGAGGACCGAGCAACGCATACTTGACAAAGCCTCGTGCCATCACAAAAGCCTTTTCGCTGTACTGTTCTGCTTCTCGCGCGTATGATTTGTCATTCTCGTACCCCTCGAACCCTGCTTCATTGTAGAATGGCTTCTTGACAAGAACTAATCCTTGGAGTGACACCAGTACTTGGAGGATCGTGGCCTTGTCGCTCCATTGCTCGCTTTCATTCTTTCCCGACCATGTCCCCAGTAAGCTCAGGCAAATCTTGCCTTCCTCGTAAAGGTTCGGGTTGATGCGACCCAATCCACTCGTCCAACTGTGGAAGTGGGCAGTTGGAGGTTCCTCCGGAAACCTCTCAGGCAGGTAGAGGTCGATTAAGAATGGTGCATTCTCATATGGCGTGTCTTTCGGTCCAACTATAAGGCACCGCAGAAGATCCAGTCGGCTCTCGTAGGTGCGGACGTAGATCTCGCCTTCGGGCAGTGAGGTGGCTAGGATTTTATGCTCCTTCGCGATGCGCTTCAAGGATGCCTGTGCGGCAGAGGTCGAATGAAGGCCAAATTGATCCGACGGAGGGTCGCTGTCAAGGACGAGAAACTGGGGCGGGGATCCAGAACCAAGCACGTTTGGCAGTGGTTTACTTGGTGGCGGAGCGGATTCCCCTGGTTTGTCCTCGGACATTTCCACATCTCCATCTGTGCCCGGCAGTTCTCCTTCAGCGTCTTCGAGGACTTCATCCTGGTCAGACACCCAGTTTTCGTCTCCGCTGTCATTATCAAGGCGTTGGCCACCCTCGTACTCGACGGTTTCCGAAATAGGCTCAGGGCTCTCCTCAGACCATTCTGATCCGCTGTCCATCCAAGAACCGAGCTCCATCATGCTGTCTGGCATCTCGTCTAGATAGTCAGGGTCTTGCATGATCAAGAGGATAGAGTCAGCATCAACTGACACATCTCGACACTGCCGTAAGCTTCCCAACCGAACTGTGACCGAACCATCGAGGTTGATTGCAACAATTTGGCCCACCCAGTCAGCCTCTGTCCGTGAGCCATTTCTCCTGGTTGAAGTAGTCCGTCTCTCGGTGCTCTCGGCACTAGCTAGCCCTGGGCTCGTTATCACACACATGTCGCCTCTCTGCCTTAGTAACGAAGGAAATGACATGATCTCGTAGAGGGAGACATCTTCAATAAGGTCTCCAATGGGCCCGAACCGTGATTCCATACTAAGCATTCGTCCAGACGCACGTAGCTCAATTCCGGGTTCTTTATACCACCGGACGCGAGCGACTCTTTCGGTAGGATCGACTGATTGAACCACACCTACGCTGGCTGGAAAGAGATCATGAGGTTGCTCGAAGAAGATCATCTCGTTAAATTCTCTAGTCCTAGGGTCCGGCTCTCCCTTATGATTGACTGGTCTCTGCCGCATGCCTTCTCGCTTCACAACAATATCCGTGGGCGCTATTTCGGCTTCAATGAAGACAAACTCTTCCAGTGAGGTTGAATTAGTCGTAGTACTAGTGCCATCTGGCCATAAGACGGTTGCATACTGCTGTTTGTAGACGATTTCGAATTCGTTGATATCCCAGCCGCGGGAGACGTGCGTTGGAATTCGCATAAACTTGCCATGCGAAACTCCGTTGGTAGCTTGGTACTTGACTGCTGCAGCAGAGGTGTCTCTGAACCTGACCCGCATCCCAACCCCGAGCTCTTGTCCTGAATATATCTCTGGGGGGGTTGAGATTTCCCTGTGCGTGGAGGAATCGTCCCAGCCCCCATTTTGCTCCCGAGCCGCGCTTTTGCTCCTAATGGGCATCTTTCCGGGATCGTACACCGTTACATCCTTGTTTGGGCGTAGACTAGCAGTGTCTCGAAAGTTCCGGATGTTCTCGTAGACCTCCAGATCGATCTTGGGCCTTTTCGATGCTGGTCGGTCGTTGCGGACGTTACTGCTAGTTTCCCAGTCAACCGAAATAACATGTGCTCGACAATCAAGAACAATGCCTTGGGCTGGAAGTGCTCGGTCATATGAACCAGAAATCCACCTCCCATGCCGTAGGACATCTCGATCAATAACCACAAACTCGCCGGGACGGGCTTGCCCGACTGGTAGCAGGCGTGGCCATTCTCGTGTAGCCCTGAGGATACCGGGTCCCCTGTAACCATCAGCGGCCGGCAGGGCCACAACAGGTTTGCCATAGTCGGGCACTGGGATGTACAGAGAGGACAGACAGTCCGGCCCGGTTATAGACACTATAGAACCATCTTGGAGCATGACGATAACGTCGTATCCCACCTCGTCGACTGATCCGATCCAATTTCGAGAGATGATATAATCATACCGTATCACGTCCTGCGCCCTCTGGATCTCTCTCGCGGGGATATCGTAGAGGAGCGTGTGCGGGTTCGGGTGAGAGAAATGCGGGGGGAAATTCGAGGGACACTCCGAGGTACATCTGGGATGTGGTGGCAGTGGAAGAGCAGGTGCTGTGACATCTGCAAATACCGGGGCGAGGATGTAGGATTCTTGCACATCGATGACTGTGCCAGTCAGTGGACTTCCAGCTCGCTTGACGCAGTCGCCCAGCCGAAGCGAACGACTGAGCAGGAAGAGGTCATCCCGGTGCACGAGAGAGCTCCCAGCCGCTGGATTTGCGAAATGCACAAATACATATCCCGCCGGCGGCACAGCAGTCTTAAGGAAGTCATCCCAGACATCAGGCGGGATTTGAGTATGGGCGATGGTCAACAGGTTGTCAAACGGCTCTTCTGAGTCGTCGTTCGTGCGCTGCACGGAGCCATACATGCTGAGATCTTGTTTCAGCACGACCTGGTCGCCGACCTGGAGCCACGCCATCGGAGCGGCGCGACGTCAGTGTGATCAAGTTGACTGACTGCGCAGAAGAAATGTTGGGAGCACATCACCGCAATCTCAGGCGCAAGGCTGCCGCGGGGACAAACCAAGGCCTATTTAGGAAGGGTAGCCGGGACAAGGCTACGTTTTAGACAAGTGATTGTCGCAGCTAGCTCAGCCTCGCAGTTGGCGCAAGGCTGATGGGCGGCTCAATGACAAAATTCAGACGAGGTCTTGCAAATAGTATCTGAGGCCGGATACCTGAAAAACACTCAGCTCTACACTCGATGCCATCGCGATCTCAGATCTTCTGCGAAAGGTTCGGCCAAAGGTCCCTGAGCCGATTGAGACAAAGACAGCGAGATGGGCTGACCACCGACGTCGCTACACCAAGGTGTGAAACGGAGTTAGCTTCGTCGAGAATGCCCACTGATTCCTCCTTAGTCGCCTCTCTAATGACGTCGCATAAAACACAAACCCTGCACCGCCATCTCGTTTGCGACCAGTCCCGACCAAATCTGCCCCCAAATTCATTCGTTTACGAACGAAACATTGTACCATCGACCGTCTATTGAGCCTTCTCGCTCCTCTTTCGCAGATAGACCTCCAGCCCTTCCTGGACCACAAAAAATGTCGAATGGTACTGCAACGGTCGTCCCGGATGGACCAGTGTCACATCATACTCCCTGAGGATCTGAATAAGGGTCTTGTTCATCTCGAACAAGGCAAGGTTGCGGCCGATGCAGAGATGAGAACCGCCTCCGAACTGCGTGCAAGGTGAGAGTTAGCAGTCACTCACGTTGTCGAATGGCAGACTGAGAAACATACCTGATACAAATGCGAGCCCATCAATTTCGCATCTCTCTCAAACCACCGCTCGGGCCTGAACTCCTCGACATCGTCTCCAAAGATCGAAGCGTCGCGGTGAAGCACCCATCCATTCACTGCAACCTCGATACCACCGGGATAGTACTTTCCACCAATCTCGACACCTTCAGGAGGTGTCTTGCGGTAGATGCCCAGTCCGACTGCCGGGCGAACCCGCATGGCTTCTTTCAGACAGGCTTGGAAATATGGCAGAGCCTGGGCTTCGGCATAGGTCACGATCTCGGAGAGCTTCCCGGCTTTTTGGGCTTCATTAACTTCCTGTGCGAGCTTCGCATACGCTTTCGGATTATTCAAGACGAGGTAGAAGAACGATTGCATTGTTGAAGCGGTCGAGTCAGATCCCGCAAAGCTGTAGCAGCGGTTAGCGTGACATTCCAATTTTCAAAGTCGACAGCACTCACACTGCACCATGAGCGATACTGAACACGTCGTTGATCGAGAACTTCTCAGCGTTCCCCTCGTGAGCCCTCAACAGCTCCGCCAGAAGATCGATGCCTTGAGAGTCGTAATTGCCATCTTTCTGCTTCCTTTTCTCCAGCTCAGCGACAG
Organism: Phialophora chinensis; assembly: GCA_016109575.1. Lineage (NCBI taxonomy): Eukaryota > Fungi > Ascomycota > Eurotiomycetes > Chaetothyriales > Herpotrichiellaceae > Phialophora > Phialophora chinensis. The sequence goes on from JADWPU010000013.1 coordinate 869,181, forward strand.
CGATTTTCGTCATGGTGGTAGGCTGCATCTGGAACTTCTTGGGCAAGTATGGTCGGATTGGGTTGTTTCGAAGGAGGATATCGAACTCGGCGATGTGGCCGACGATACCGTCATACCACTGCACATCATCAATGTTCTTTATTGAGCCCTCTACATCAATCTCTTGCTCGAGAAAACCGAATTGACGGGAAAATGCGACCTCGCCGAGCACCTAACCAACGGCGTCAGTTAACCGAAGCGGAATTAAGGGGGATCCCTAAGCATACGTCGAAGGCGAAATAATGCAACAAATTCCCCAGATTGCACACCCGTTTGTTGTCCGTGGCATACTTCTCGAGGTGCTCCATCAGGAGTTTGATCATGCTCTCAATTGGCTCGGAACGTTTCTGCATCTGAGGCAGACTGTACGGTACCACCGCGTAGCGTTTCATCTGTGCGTGCTTCCACTCGCGGACTTCGGTGAAGATATCAGGTGCGTGCTATCCGAACAGGTCAGATTTACCACCTCAAGCTGTGGTTGCAACCTTGGGGCCCGTATTAAGCTGGAAACTTACCTTTGGTGGAAAGACGCTGTAGAACATAGTTTTATGGAAGCCTTTGCCCACGGCAAAGATGTCCTTGGCGGCGTTACATGTGCCGAAGGATACCTCGTTTGGTGCTGTCCGAACAACGGGTCCTTTTTTCCCTGTGAGAAGCCTTGGACGATCATGTTTTCTCCAGTCTGGTGCTTACCGTATTTTTTATGTAAAGCTATATGATCGAGCTCGGTGTGACCGTTGTACGTGCTCCATACTGGAATTCAGACTGTCAGCACGACCTGGAAACAACAGAGAGGCAGATTTAATACCTTTCCATAATCGAGATACCGAGGCGAGCCAGGGGCCGGGCACATTTCTCAGAGGCGACGCGTATTTCTTGTACAAACATCTGCCGACGACGGCAAGGACCGTCACAAGCAGGAAGTGGCTGGTCACAAAGGCGACAATCTGTGCGACAAGCGAGATTTTCTCTGGCGACGACGAAGTGTCGACGACCTTCATCTTGACAGCTTGACCTCAAAAATCCTATCCTGACGCTGTGAACAAAAGAGCAGACGTCAGAAGAGGAGGAGCTGCGGCAGGGATGAGCCCGTCGACACCGATATCTATAGGCGTCGTTCCCCGCCCAATAATGCTCATTAAGTGCATTGCCGACGATTTCTCTCCAGATCCAGAACGCTTGGCTCCTGGCCTTGTGAAATCATGCGTGCGATTTGGCCGCTCGTCCAATTGTACCGCCTCCTCGACCCGCTGGGTCTGGGGAGGCCTCGTACAAGCGGATTTGGGCTCCTTCTGATTGGAGAGTAGCAGGCAACTGCGGACTAAATGGCTTTTGATGGCAGCTGGGCGACAATGTCGCAGGAGCCCCGCGAAAGGCTCTCCATCGGAAAACGCCCATCAGCATCGGCAGTGGCACGTTGATATTCGACCCCACATAAGCCCTTTGTGGAAAGTTCAAGTCAGCCCAGTCAGCCCACTTGTGGCCTACTGGGTATTCTCCGCATCTCGTTCAGTTGAGCTATGCGGCAGGGTTATCACTAGTACTGGGTACTTAATGACCACGTCTGAGGCTCTGCGGAAAGAGGCGAGACAACAAGCAGAGAGACCGGAAAGGCCAAAGGAGCAGAAGCAGAAATCCCGCCAAGCCTTACGTCATTGGCTTCAGGTCGAATGGTGAAGGGTGAGAGTGAGGTGAGGGGGAGAGTGAGAGCGAGAACGGGGGGAGAGCCAGCTGACTTCTCTTTTGACTCCGGGACGCAGAAGCCAAAGTATCCGACTTCATATGCGGCGAGTCTGAAAGGCTGGGAGAGGTACAAGACATCGCCTTGGGTGATGTCGATGAATAATATATCTTTATCTTTCTTCACTCGAGGTTCAATTCGCTAGCCGCCTCAGATATCGAACTTCTCACCAACCAGTTCCTCACTCAGCTTCCACAACTTCTCGGCGCCCTCGAGACTTTCTGCATATTCATACGTCTTCTGAGGCTGACAGTCTGCCATATACATCCCACCCTGCGGCTCAATCCTGGGATCCAGCGCCGCCACTAGTGTCGTAGCAATTCCCTCGGCCATGCTCTTCCGGGGTTCATCCTCTAGTGGGAAGTGTCTGCCCGTGTTCCTTTGCGCAATACCTTCTATGGAACCAAGGGCGGCGCCAATGTCTGTAATATGGGTTCCCAGTTGTGTCTCAAAGATGTTGCCAGGGTGGACACCGTAGCTCTGAATGCCGCGATCACGCAGCTTGTTGGACAGATAAAGTGAGAAGAGGATGTTGGCAGTCTTGGATTGGCCGTAACCCGACCACGGGTCATATTCCTTGCCACCGGAGAAGTTGTAGTCGTCGAATCGCACGGGCCCAATCTTGTGACCCAGACTCGTCAGGTTGACGATCCTGGACCCGGAGCCCGCGGCGAGAATCTTAGGGAAGAGCAGCTTGGTGAACAGGAAGTGGCCCAGATGGTTGGTTGCGAACTGAATCTCAATTCCGTTCTTGTTGGTCTTGTACTCTTGGATGGCCATGATTCCGGCATTATTGATGAGAATGTCGAGCTTGGAGATCTTGCTTTTGATCGTGGCGGCCGCGGCGCGCACAGAATCGAAGTCGTCGAGGGAAACAGGCACAAAGTCAACTTTGATGGACGAGTCAATCTCCTTGATGCGGGCCATGATAGATTCCACGCGCGACTGGGATCGTGCGAGAAGGATCAGATGCTCGGGATGGCCATAGGCAAGTGCGACCGCCGTCTCTCCTCCAAGACCCTTTTCGCTGGCGCCTGTAACGACAACTGCTCTGTTTGTCAGTCCGGAAGGTTTCTCACGGTGGCGGCGCAACGGCACTGACTCGTTTTGCCCTTAATTCTATCACTAAATTCCTTAACAACGTCGGCGCCTGTGGTCTTGGCTGTGAACGTGGCCATATTGCTGGATTTGTTCGATCAAATATCTGAGCTCGGATTGTTTCTCCCACAAAGTAGGCTTGGAAGGGCGGGCTTGATGGCGTCCCTCGTCGAGGCTGATGGTTCAAGATGCTGGTGATCCTCGAAACATGGAGGTCGGGCCATGTTAAATAGCCATTCACCATCCTTGGAGGTGTCCGCGGGCCACGGAGGAAGCCCTATCTCCATGCTATGCCCTTCCCGTTGCATGTCGGGTTTAGAGAAGCTTTGGGATGGAGCGAACAACCGGCTCCTCCCCCTGGTGATCTACGTTGCATGGGTTACTAGATCTCATGGGTCTTCACTGCTCGTTCGCGGAGGTTCTGATCATTTACATAACGGAGTCAGCAACCTGGGCGTCTCGAAAAGGAGAGAATCCGTCCAAATCAGCCCGGTTGAACTCGGACAAAAATGACCCGCGCCCAGCAGATTTGTGATTCCTGCAACAAAAAAGGAAACCCGCCCGAATCGCTGTCGAGATTCGTCGATGATACGAATTGCAGTCGACTTCCGCGGCGGCCAAGTCGTCCGATTCCACCTAAATCCCTCTCGGACTTTACCTGCCCAGCACGTACCAAGCAGCGCGCCATGCGTCAGCCACCGACGTATTTTGCAGAGCGTGACATCGTCGTGCTTGGTGCAGATAGCCATCCCTGATGACGAACACATGAAACGAGCGTGGGAGCGATGTTTTATGGCAGGAAAAGTCATTCATTGCAGTCATTACTTTCTGGCTCAGCTTCAATCCAGAGGCACAAGAAATCAATAGTGATACAGAAAGTTAAAGCGAATGCCGTTGATACTCAAGGGGTATCTCAAAAACTGACGTCGATATTCCCAGCCCAAAGCGTTAAAAAAACCAAGCAGTTTCCTTTTCCACCGAGCAGTGGCCGACAAGTGAATTCATCTCAAATGCCCAGCGCAGCCTGCCTTTGCTTGTGCCATCATCCAACTCATATCTCCGGTCGGAATTGCTTAGATGTTCTCGATTACTCGGGCATTCATGGCCTGTTGGAAGCCATCGCCGCTATCCATGTTGAAAGCATTGCCAGTGTTTTGCTTCGAGTTAAAGCCGCTGGCTTCGCCTCCATTGTTCTGGTTTTGGAATGTTGCGCCCAGGTCAGTCGGGATGGTCTGATTGGCGGCAGGCAAGAAGATGACCTTGCTGTTCGCCGTCTTGGCCATGGCTTGCATAGCTTCGAGATACCTGATCTGCATGGCAGGAGCCGAGCTCAAGATATCGGCAGCTTGTCTCATGAGTTTGGCCGACTCAACTTCAGCACGTGCAGCAATGACCTTGGATTCACCAATTCTCTTGGACTGGGCAGCCATCGAGAGCGAGTCTTGGAGATCGTTGCTGAAGATGATGTCTTTGATGAGCATAGACTCGACCTGGACACCCCAGCCTGACGCGACCTCCTCGATGATTTCTCCGATCGACTGCGCGATCTCCTCACGGCGCTCAATCACGTCTTGCAGGACGCGCGCGCCAACCACGTGTCGAAGCGTGGTCTGGGTGCGTTCAACCAAGGCCTGACGGATGTTTGAGATTCCGAAAGCGGCCTTGTGAGGGGAGGTGATGTGATAGTAGATGACCGAGGTCAGATTCAGTGTGACGTTGTCCTTGGTCATGCACACTTGACGGGGGACCTCCACGATCTGAATCTTGACATCGACCTGAATGAGTCGCTCGGAGAGAGGGTTGACCTTGACCAAGCCAGGGTCGACAGCGCGCGAGAAGCGACCGAACTTTGTGACCAGGCCGACGTTGCCTTGAGAAACTGGCTTGTAGGGGTTCGGGCAGATAATACAGCAAGGAATGGCGCCGAAGAAACCGAGACAGTCTCCTAGAGAGTTGACTGCGCGCAGTGTTAGTTTTGATTCCTGGCGAATGGGTCGCAATGCACCTACTCATCGACCCGTACCAGCCATGATTCTGTTCCTCATCGCCCTGGAGCGTCTGCGCATATGACGGTTGCAAATCCTCGCGCCGGGGCGGTTGCACTTTGATCAAGCCACCATTCTGAGGACGGAAACCAACGGGTGGGGCAGTGGTGTTCTTGCCGCTTTCGAGGCCCGAGTCGCGAGGAGAGTCCATTGTTGACGGTGCTGATTCAGAAATCAGGGGGTGCGTGGACGACAGGATGGGCCACAGTTGATCCCAGAGTCAACAGGGAGAGGAGGTGAGATGAGGGATAAGGTGCACCGATATATTTCTGTTTGCGCAACGGAGGATAAACCTTGATCCTAACTAAGCAGCGTGAGGCGAATAGCTCAAGAGATCGAAGTCGTAATGGAACGCGGGTTGATATTTGTAAGTGCTGCTGGAGGCGGAGAAGTGAGAGAAGCGCGAGAGGAGAACGAGCCGTCAGACTGGCGCCAGGCTGTGTGATTGGGCGAGCGCCTAAGGGCCCTGTACGCTCTCCACTGCCTGCACCGTGGGTGTGGAGTGCCCATTGCCGTGGGCTGCCCAGTCAACTAAGAGCTCCATCGCCTAAAACCAATCCTGAAGCACACTATTTCTGGAAGCATTTTACCCTTCCTCATGGCGATCAGATCCCTCAATCCTCTGTCACGGGGCGCGAGGTTATCTGGTCCATCACGACACCGCCAGGCTCGCCGCACCGAAGTCAGCCTGCTGCTGCTCCTAGCTGAGATAGACACGGCCTTGTCGCCCCCGGACACGACCGTAGAGGCCATTTCCGTGGCGAGAGAGCCACAGGGTGCACCTGGAAAGTGACCAGCGCTGTTGACATGCTTCGTATTTTCGAATGCGAACGATTCCGAGTAGCGTCCTCGAGTCTTTACGCTGCAGGGAACAAGAGCTGTCCCCATACGTCCATTGCCCAGTAAGCAATGATCGCTCCTCCTTGTCCTCCTCCTGCTCCTCAGGCGACTCTCCTGCAAGATTGTGTCAACCTCTCAGAGCAACATCAGACGAGGCAGTGCAAACATCATGCACGTCGCAACTTCGACGGATTCTCCACCGCGGCACCCAGTCCATTACGCTTTCTTCTTGCCAGTCTGCCTTGGCCCGTCGATGATTCGCTCACGAGCTCCTCAGGGAGCTCATCAACACCCTGCGTCTCCTGATGCGGCATATTCTCCTCCCCGTTCTCTCTCTGCCGCATATCCGACTGGAGCGTCACCACTCTCCCGTCACGAAGCACATCCTCGTGAATGCACCCCACTCACGCCTTCGGTAAGAAAGCTTAGCATGCAGAATGCTCTGTGCTCCGTGTGCATCGAAACCGTTATCCCGTCGTGCCCGTCTGTGCTGGACGCGCAAGCACACTTGCTACCGTCAACTATGCTATTATCGGCGTATCAGACAAATGGCTGCTTCATGCGTTTCGCTCGCTGCGAGTTTCCTTCCCTGTGACATGAATTATTTCTCCGATAGACGCCCAGAGTATCGTCGAGCTGCCCCCAGCAATTACATCTGCCTAGGCCTGCACACTGCCAGCGACGAGTGAGCCTCGCCTTGGCCCTCCGATCCTTCGTGGCTGGGTTAATATCCGGGCGAAATTATTGTCCCTATTCCCTCTTCCCACACAGAACAGCTCCGTTTGCTGCGGTTCTGTGACTTCCGGTTCCTGCGATTTAGGGGCAATCGCATTTGCTCTGGAACGAGAATTTGCCCAATTGCTGGCGGATTCATTTCACAATGTAGTCGCTTCCTGAACGGCCACTGTTCGTGCCGGATGTGCCTGGGCGCACATGACCATCAATCTCTCCTTCAGGCATCCGCATCCACCCTCGGGTTTTTCGGCTCGGCCGTGGGTGATCCCCAGGAAATATCGTTCGCTCTGGACAAACTCACATGTTACATAGAGCCACATCCGGAGAGAACTTCCAGATTGTTTCCATGAGCAGCTAGTCACCAAGAAGATGCATTGTCTCGTGACCGAGATTCTTAAGGGCACCTCCAAAAATATCGATCCACTCAAATGCCTACATCCTCAGGATCGAGAAAATATTGAGCGATACATTTTCGTTCGCTACGACAGAGTTGGAGCTCCCTCTTGGGAAATTGGAATTCTATCTGCTCCCTGAATTGACATCATAGGTTCGCTTTTCGTCGCTCGATCTCATCGATACAGCCCTGTACAGTCAAGGTCAAGCTGCGTATTCGTACTCCTGATCTGCTTCGGAGCTAACATGTTGCAAGTGCTAAAAGTAGCATCAGATTCTGTCGAAGTCTTCCAAAATGTCTCCTCGCCAAAGATGATGCGAAGAAGCACCTACACACGCCGGGCAGATACCAGGATCCGGCCAGCGGGGGGAGCTTTCAATACTCACCAACAGAACAAGCGGATCAGATTACCAGGGAATGTGGCAGCGTCACGACCTATCGAGAATCTCACGGGACCTGCCCAAGGTAAAAACAACATAGTGTACCAAGAAGCTGCTTCCGACGACACTCGCCACGAATTGTGGTGTGCTCAACAATGAATGGCTCCGAGGCAATGCATCATATCGGCGGTGTTTTTCCCGATGGCAGTGTGTTCTCAAAATCGCCAGAAGGCCGCCTTGCGCTCCGAGGGCGCAAATTCAATCTAAAGCTTTCCAGGTCTCATCTCGCCCTACACCTAGACAACTCCGCACGCCCGGCTGGAGAGAGGCTTGCAGTCATCTTCGGAATCTCCTTCAGGTCCAGCTCGACGTTCTTTGCATTATATCACTTTGGACAATCGTGCATTTGGTGAGCATTATTCAGCCCTGTTCTCGTAGCTAGCCAATCCCGACATTACTCGATCACGGGGAATCCTGCGCTGAAGTGGTCATACTACCAAGGAAATCCGACAGTCGTCCAAATCAGAACGGGAAAGGGAGCACAATGTTACCACTCTCGCCGATCCCATTTCATCCGTACTTCTAAGTTCCAAATCAAGAACCTCCGAGAGCAATCTGCCTTGTCATGGAAACGGTGGGTCTATGGCACACGGTCACAAGCAACCCCCGGCCCGGCACTGCCTCACTGGGTCCATCCAAATTTTCCACTTACCATCAAAGACATCAGGGGGGTAGACGGGTCGATACACAGTACTCAGTGGCACTGGTTTGGACATGGCATACGGCAGACAAAAGGACATGCCTTGCTTTATCTCAGGATCGAATCATCAGTGAACCGAGAAATTCAACCTATTACGTTGTCAATGGCTTCTGCAAAGCTCGCCAACGAGGTAGGCCAGATGGTCGAGCAGTTGCGCATCACCTCTTTATTGGTTAACCTCTATTGGACCCTTCCAGCAATACTAGCTTACTAGGTTGGTAAAGTGTATGATCTTTATATCGGTCAAGCAGGCGGTTCTTAATCAACCCAGCACGAAACGTTCCAAACAGTCTGCACTCGTCACACCGTTTCATGTGTCAACCTCGGCCCTAAGACCTGATCGAAACCTTGGCCTGTGGCCCGCGTGAGGACGACAACGTCCAAGCGACACGTGAGAGTCAATCGGAGTGCCGTATGTACATCTATTCTTTGACTTCAAGACAATCACACACTTGGCGGCATTCTAATCTCCGTTGCGGTTCCCTTAATCCCCCTCACCTCATCTGGGTTCAAGACAATGCCAAACCAAGTCTTTAACCCCTCGACCCTCTCCTGTTCACTCTTCGCCTCCATTACAAGCTCCTTCTTCGCCTCCCCTAGCCTCCTTTCGATTTTTTCGCCACCCAGGATCACAGTCCCTGTGGCTTTCGTTTTCGTCTCTTCGTCAACCAGAATCTTCACCAACACGAGTCGATGAGTGAACCAGGAAGCAGGGTCTTGCGAGGTGCGATAGTTTATTATCTCAAAGTCAGCGGGGAGCCATTCGAGGGTGTCGAAGCAGTAGCAGCCCTGCCACTGAGGGTGGGATTTGTTGCGGGATTCGAGTACCCAGAGATACTGAGTCTGGTCGGTATCTGGAGGTTTGTTAGCCACTGACTACGGACCGACTCTGGCCCGCTGGTGTTCAACTTACTAGACGCTATCGGGCGGTATACCAGGCGGATTTCGGCGCCAGGGACGGAGTTGTAGACCTTGTTCGACGTTTGGTCTATGGGGATGGGATGGAGAGGCGAGGTAGACCCAAAACCGACGTCGACCAAGTACTTCTGACCGTTGATGGTCACGATAACGACTTCGTGCTGCCAACCTGCGAAGCCGGGGTCGTTCGGCTGTCCGTCCAGAGAGTGACTGACTCTTGCCCCGGTGACATACAGCTGATATCCCAGGCTCCTCAAGACGGTCGAGAAGAATGCATTGTTCTCCATACAGTACCCTCCCAGCCCCCTCTCTACGATCTTGTGATACAGGGCGTCAGAGTCCAGGGTTATGGTACGGTGCCAGGAGTAATGTAACGCCAGGTTGCCCCACGGATTGAATGCCATTTGGCGGAGTTGGAGAGTCCCCAGAGCGGCAAGCGGATCAGCTTGAATCTCAGCCTCGAGGGTTTCGAGCGAGTACGATGCTGAAGGGGCAATGTGCTTCGAGACATAGGTTGCGAGTTGTTCGCGAGTGTACGTTGGGCGGAAGGAGGAAGTGTGAGCGCGCGGGGCGGGCTCTGCGTCTTCACCCATGGTGACGACTTCTAGTATCGCGTGTTTTCCAGTTCCCTTCTGACACGATCGAAAGGTCTGTGGGGTTGTTATACTCGAGGGTCTGAATGGCGGCGAAAGATCGTCTTCACAAGAATAGGCGAACTGTGCCAAGCGTAGATGTCCCCTTGCTGATATATCCAAAGGTCCAGGCCGTCCAACTTTGTCAGATTGTAGGTAATATCGATCTGGTGTCAGATCTTTGCTAAGTCAGCGACGGGAATATATGTGCGATCGGCTTGTCGTAGCGGTGATGACTGCATCAGACACGAGGCTCCCAAGAAACATGACAAGACGGAAATTCCAAAAAGCAAGCCGACGGCGTACATCTCCGCCAGGAGTCGGCGCTGGCCACGTGGAGAACAATCGTACATTGTCACTTGTTCACAGGAGGAACGGCGCTGCGCACAAAATGCACAATGCAAGCGAACAAATCGGGGCGCCGATGCTGGCGTCTTCCGCTCCCTTCTCAGCGCCTTCTCAGCCATTACCAAACGCCTAATCGTCGAAATTTAGCCTCTTAGGCCTCCACGATAGGCAAAAGTCTAGAACACTGTGTTAGCAACGAAGAAGTACACCACCAATACTACTCTGAACCATCTCGTCCTTCTCGTTGCTCGGTCAGCTTTGATCATGTAAGGAAGGCGAACGTCGACTTGATCGTCTGAAGTTGCTTCTATCGCGCTCTCTCAGTCCTTTCTTTCTTAAAGTCCTCGACTCGTTCGTCCCTCGCAACCCGCGGCGACACCGCCGTCGGCATCAGTTGCCGCCGTTGAAACCCCACAATCCAGTTTCACTTCCCACTGCTACGCTACTCACCCGTGCCGTCTTATCGACCCACGACATCTTCCATCCATCACCATGCGGCCGAGATCATTTCGATAGTGCGTGTCTGCCAGGATGAAAGAAACACTGCGGAAAAAGTCGACAAAGACGGGATCTGGGAGCGAGGTCGAGGCAGCTTCTCAGCTCGACGTGACGTCCCAGTCCAGCGATTCGGTGTCTCCCAATCCGTGGGCGAGCGAAGCCTCATCAACCATGAATGGTGAAGGTATCTCACGGCAGGTCTCCAAAACTTCGAGAACTCCCGACACCGCTTCTCCTATACGCAGTATCATGTCTACCGCCACCAAGGAGGAAACCGAGACGTTTTATGAGACGTCACCGGCCCCCTCTCAGCAACTAGAGGTCCCCGGCACGAATGGCGACAATGCCACCGAAGAGGGGAAACCAACTCGTCGAAGGAAAACTGTCACCAAGACTCCGCATACTTTTGAACTCGAAACAGATCTAACCGCCGTCAAACCGAAGGAACAGCCTCCCCCAGCAGAGCCACCGAAGCAAGATGTCCAATCCCCGGCCCCGGCCCCTAAAAAGAAGAAGCGGGTCTCTGTATCTCAAGCTCCTCCTCCAGAACTCACAAGGACCACGACCGTGGTGAATTCTGTGCCATCAGTCGTCCAAGCGGCGAGCCCTCTGGCCTCACCCAAAACGCCGTCGGGTACTGCACCACTGGCGACACCACCTCAACCAGCTCCTCCGTCAGTAGCTATTTCGCCGGCATCCCCCAAACAAGGCACACCCTCGACAGCCGCACCGGTGAACCCATTCACCACTCAGCGCAAGAAAGCCCAATCTCTTTCCTCCGTCCCTCAAGTCTTCACCTCCAACCCCTGCCGATTTACTCCGCCAGCCCTGCCGAAAGAATCATTTCATGGCAAAGTCATTGTCCTGACGCACGGTGCCAGCCAGGTAGGCCAAGCCATGATTCGCCATTTCCATGCCGCCGGATGTCGCGTTCTCTTTGGCGACACAAACCCGGACCAAGCTCGTAAATTCATCTCATCACTAGGTCCGCCCCATGTGGTCCATTTCAACAAGTGCGATCTGACCAGATATTCTGATATGCTGGAGCTTTTCAAACTCGCCGTGACAATGTACGGTCGCGTCGACCACGCCGTATTCGGCGTTGGCGAGGATGGTGGTCAGGCCAGTACCGTCGGTGGTGGGGAGAAAGGCTGGTTCGAAGACCGCCCAGGGGTCAACAAGACCGCCAAGATGGCCTACGATGAGGTCGCCACGGAGCCTGGGGGTCTAGGAGACATCCTCACCGCCAGTGTCCGCTTCGCTCGCATTGCGATGGCATATCTGAAGTATTCACCGAGGGCGAAGAACAACAAAACCAAGTTCGTCAACCCCTATTCAACCCCCCAGGTGGAAGCACCCGCGTCGTCACCTGGGATGAATGACCGCAGCTTGACCTTCATCACATCCACCTCAGCCTTCAGGGAGACTCCACAACTGCCCATCTATCAGATGACGCAGCATTCGATCTTAGGTCTGGTCCGCAGCCTGCGGACAGGGGTCGATCCCGATCCAGAGCGAGATGGCGTCAGGATCAACGCGGTCATCACGAATGTGATGGTTCCACGGGCCGTCGCGCAAGCAGGAGGCCGGAGCATGTCTGTACAGCTCCCCCCGGACAGACCCGAAGACGTGGCTCGCGTCGTGGTAGGGGTAGTTGCGACAAATTCTTCCACCCCAGACATCAACGGCGCAGATAGCTCGGGCGGAGGTGGAATCACAAACGGGGGAGGAATATGGTACGAGAAAGGCCATGAGAGGGGAATGAGGGAGAAGTATCTCCACGGCAGAGTGATTTATGCGGTGGGCTCAGAATGTTGGGATATCCAGGAAGGGTTGGATCGAAGCGAAGCTGTTTGGATAGGACAGAAGCCCGCCGAGGCGTTGAGCAGGAACATGGCAGGGGTGAGCTTGAACAGCGCTGGAGGTCAGAGTTCGTGGATCTTGGACATGGTCTGAGTCCCCGGCGGGCGGGCAGGCAGGCAGGCAGGCGAGGCTGAATCCAACATTATTCATTCATTCATTCCTTGCTCCCACTGTAACCCAAGGGAGAACCCTCCGCGGACGGCCAAGTGGCGGTACGCAACGCAAAGCAATGCAATGTCGGCCTTTCATCATTCTACAGTATCTCATCCATCCACCTAGGTTAACAAGTCGCCCAGGAGGCATCGTGGTCAACTTCCCTTCATCCGTGGCGATCTGGGCTTTCTGGCTCGTGGCGTTTACGGCTGTACTTTTCTGGCATTGAAAGAGACGAAGGTCAAGATCCAGGGGGAGCGCGAGAAGACGATGGTGGAGAGGGAGTTGCTGACGGCGGGAGCGGTGGGTATGGCATCGTAAGAAATGGTGATGATGCCAGGAAAAAGGAGAAGGAGAAGATATGGAAAGCATGTCCAGAGCGCCGGTGAAGGTGATACAGCGGGAAAACGGTAAGAACAGAAAGGAGAACTCGGAGAGGGAACTGTGATTCCGATTCCCCTGGACCTGGTCCTGACTTTTTGCCCATCCGTTCTGGGGAGGCAGTCCGACGGGCTGATATCTCTGGATGATGGGATGAGCTAGCTGCGGTGGACAGACACGCTCGTCAGACGCACTCTCCCCGGATTCCACCAGACCATGAGGTTGTACACCAGGAGATTGTTTGACTATGGTCGAATTCCACCATATTTGTCGACCACGCCACGGCAAACATAATCCGGATCGCACTTATTGAGGTCTCCCAGCACGGTATGGCTCATACTTGCCGATCCGCCCGGTGGGCTCCGCCTTGTAGGAGCTCGCTCGTTCCGACAAGGCCAGCGTCTCAGACGCATACGGTTGCGGCATCGGCATATATCCGCCTTTCGAGATGGCGCCTGTCTTCCCGGACATCCTTGGAAAGCAGTATCCCGGGTGCAGCAGCGTCATGAGCAATACCGCGGTCACGATCATGCTGCGTGGTGCATTCGTCGTCAGCCGGGCGTGCTCAAATTAGAACTGACTTCTCAGGGGAGGGCATAGAAAAAAAATATTTTCTTCTTAAAAAAAAGCCTCCGACGAAGGATCGGATACTCACCATCCCTCAAACGCAATGAAAAGCACCTGGTTCTGCATGATGGGGTTCCTCCAGCCGCCTGCCATCTCCGCAATCCGGTAAATGCACCTCAGGAGAATACACAGATACGCGACGCCCAACCCTACGGCGAAGAGCCGAAACCTCCTGCTGCTCGCCGTGGTCATTGCTTCCTCACTCAGCGGCTCGACTCTGTGGGGTGTGCGTCGAAGCCCCCACGCCCGTCGGAGGATGTAATCCAACGCCAGGCCCGCGAAGACAACCAACGTGAAGACCTGCCACGAAATGCCGGCCATGGTGATGACGTCGCCCTTGTCGCGCAACTGACCGTCGTCGCCCGCCGTGGCGGCAATCCCGCCCCCGACGCCCTGCAGCACGAGCGAGAGCGTGTCCGCCGTTATGAAGATCCAGGTGTACAGCGCGGGCCGGACGCGGGAGTACGCCTCCCCGAAGCAGAGACACACGTGCTTCAGGATGAGGTAGAGACTCGCGGAGAGGAAGGCGGGCGCGACGATCAAGCCCACGATCTGCACCTTGAACGCCAGGGCGTTGAATGGGTTCTTGTGCAGCAGGACGCGAGCCGAGTAGCCGACGGCGCTGAAGAGACACCCCAACGACAGACCGGCCATGTAGCTCCATGTCCTGTACCGCCAGCCGAGGACGGCATTCACAACCAGGGAGACGGCGAAGAAAACGGCGAATCCTCCGTTGGCAACGACCGACGGGAAGTACCCGTAGATGGAGGCCTCGACAGGACAGGAGGCCGATACGTCCTGGCAGTCTAGTGGGTTGACCATGCTGGCGGAGCTGAGAGGAAAGGCGGAAAGACAGACTTGTAGGAGCAAGGCTCGCAGGAATAGCGGAACGGCACGGCGCGCGGACTGAAGAGAGAGCAAGCGAACAAACAAGCAGGCAAGCAGACAGAAGGTAATTAGACTGGAGGTTCAAATCAACAGGAAGTAAAGCTTGGAGTAGGAGGAGCGTGCTGCAAAGGCAGCGCATGCATTTGTCCCGCGAAACCCATCGATGGTTCCAAGATTGCGGGCGTCGAGCCTCCGAGCCTCTGAAATGCCATGATTGTTCCATAAATGGATGCAATGCCATGCGGACAGCACATCAAATCGACCAGGTCGTCGAAAAGAAGTCACTTCCTCATTTGGCGTAGGGCGGCGGCCGACAACAAAAGTCAAGGGTTGGGACTAGAACTGGAACTGAAACTGGAACAGGAACAGGAACAGGAACAGACCTGGGACCGCCGCCACGCAGATGCACATCCCATTGCGCCTCCCGACTAGTTGAGGAGGATACGCTGTATGTATATCCAGTGACAAGGCTGGCGATTTTGATTTGCAGGACCTTGTATGGCAGCACGAGATGTGTGGTGATCACAATGCCCGACTCGCCCACTCTCTCTCTCTCAGCCTTGCGCGCGATCTGTACGGAGTTCAATCCGTGAGAAGAAAGTGCTTTGTGTCTCGGAACTTGAAACAACTCTGATCCGTGGTTTTTCAAGCCAGGGCGGCAATATTTGGTAGAACACCCGATCATGTTATGAGCCACTTCTGCTGCGGCCCCAGTACCAGAACCTCCCGTGACAGCGCAGGACTGTAGGAGCCAGAAGCTAGCAAGTCCGATCGAGAGCATGACAGGACCCCCAGTTGACTGGGCAAACAGTCGGTCGGTCTTGGACCGCAGAAGAGCTGAAATCATGTTGACATACTGGCAAGCTTTTTCAAGGTAGGAAGCTATAGTTGCTAAGCGACGCGACATGCTGGGCGCCTCTTGGTTCTCTTCGTATTGTGCCACAGCTTGTGAATAGGCTGACAATGCTTTATGTAGTCGCGATATATCTGCCTTGACCATCTTGCTCGATGAACTGTTTCGCGTCGAAATAGAATCTCCGCGAGGCGCATCACGTCGGTGATCCCAAATCAAAGAACAGCCATGTCTGCTCTCACCTGCAAAATCCTCTCTCTTGGCCAGGCATGAGGGGGCATGCCATCGCGAAAGCCGCGCCTTTCGGGAGATCCCAAAAAATCTCCACCATCCCAGATCTCGTCTTCAAGGTAGGGGGTATGTAGTCCGCAATGAGGAATATGGTCCATTGTACCGAAGCGTTGACCAAATGTGTCAGCACAGAGAGCAGTAAAAGCAATGTACGCACGTAAGGATACGATTCATTACCACTATATGTGCACTGCGTGACTGCTCTCTCTGCTTGCCCGAGAAATGGGCGCGCGCAGGGTGACGAATAGATGCAACGACAGTCACTCAATGATCCGGAACCAGGCCCTTATGAAAGGGTCGGCTTTCGCCATGCGCTGGGCGCCTGGTGTGACCGGGATGCAACGCCGGTGTTGAAACGAGATATAGTGTGGGCGTTGCAAAGGGTTTGATGCTGCTCGAAAACGACATATCGCTGCCGGACGAAGAACTTTTGACATATACCATTCAGTGTACTATCAGCAAAACTGAAAGAGATTGCTCGGGTTCACATCCCATCAAATAACAAAGACTCGTCCTACGATCTCTTTTGTATCCACTAGTCGACTTCCCAGCTCCGGTGGCCATCGACTCAGGATCTCTTCCCCTTCGTCTACCTCGCATGGGAGATATTTCCTCGCTTTTTTGGTACCGATGGGAGACCAATAATACTGTGGCGGAGATAGAAGCCGATCTCGCAAGGGACCAAACCACCAGTGCCTGACGCTCCAGTAAATCGTCCAGTGACAGTTCTTTGCACAGCACCACCTTCCCAGGACCGGAACGGCCATTGTCTTCATTATCAAGATTGGAGAACTTCTTGCTATTATTTGTAGAACAGAGACTCCGATTTGATTGCCCCAACGCCAACTCATCACAAGGTGCAGGGACAAAACGGTCTGATTCTTTAATCAGTCGAAGAATGTTCGTTGGCAGGCAGGTGGTTCTTCCAGGTGTCATATGGAGCACATTCAGTCCACCCAGTAGGTGCTCGAACGCCACGAATTGACGCGCCACCGTCTTGTCTTTGAAGAGTCTTGTGGCGACAGTGGATGACGTGGTCGTAGGAGATGAGTTCCGTGATGAGAGGTTCCTGGTTCCTCATGGCACGGACCAGCTTCTCCCAAGCGTAAATGCAATGGGTGACATGATAGTCCTGCGCAACGTAGACCGCGTCATGTTCGCCCTTTCTCATTTCTTCCAGTGTATAAGCATGGCTGGCGCCCGGATCAGCATACCAGGTCCAGTTGCCAACTTCGAGAAACCGGTTGGACAGAACCTCGTCGAAGCAGGCGGCAGGAGTCCAGAGTTGCATCATCACATCGAAGACGCAACCATTTGCTCTTGCTTCGTCTGGAGTGTTTCCGCAGTTCTGTATTGGAGCCTCGACGGTCTTCAGTGATTCGTCGTCGACGATCGGAGTCGACGTCGCGGTCGCTGGGCTCAGAGTCGTGCTGGCGACGGCGGCGGCGGCACTGGCGGTCGAGCTGGCAACCGCTTGAGAAGAAGTGTCGTGAGAGACGAAGACGGAGGAGATCATGGAGAGAACCGCGGCAACAATGGCGATGAAAAGGGTGCCCGTCGCGATCGACAGGAAAATGGACTGTTTGCCCCAGCCGGCTCGCACATGGCTTTTCTCGGCGAGCGGAAAGGACTCATCGTTGGTCGAAACCGATCGGTAGTGATTCGAGAGGCCCATTATTGTGATCCAGGCCCAGCCGGAACTTCGCAGAGACGTGAAAACCCCGAGGGGAGAATGGCTCGAATGCGCGTCTGAAAAACGGCGAGATCTGAATTCGAGGGTCAATCGAGGGACGAGAAAGGCGATGATGAGAAAGAATCAAAACGAGTGTGGATGCTGCAGATGCAACTTGCTACAGACGGTGTCGAAGGTGACAACTGAACGGTCGGTGGAGAGGAAGACGGTGTTGGAGGGGATGGGGATGGGGGATGGGCGGTGTTTTCAAGATGGCTTGCTGAACCTGCTGCGCCCACCGACTGACCACCCACCGGCCACCAAAAAGCCCGCATCGAGCATCAGGGGCATCCACGCCGAGCAAGTTTTAACGGCGAGCCCAAGCGAGCCTCCCTGGCCAGAAGCCATCGCCCAATTGCCACGCGCAAATCGTCGTCCACTCCTGGCCCGTGCGCCATGCTAGAACATGTTCGAAATTGCTCTATCGATAACTGACCCCTTCCCTTTGCTGTGCTTTGCCATCACCTGATGGTGTCATTGCTTCTATACGGCTTGAGTTCCTTCTCCTTTCTCTTGTGGCATGATGTGTAGAGAGGATCCATAAGCTTGTGTGCTGATGTTTGTCTCGGCGCTGAAATCACGCAGCTTAAACATGGCCTATAGGGAGCGCAATCGCGTCATATGCTAATTATATTTATTCGTCAAGATGGAGTGGACGGAGTAACAAGTACAAAGCAGCGGAGGATCTCAGTGATGACCGTTTAAAAGATCACGAACATATTATATTCTGCGACTTGTGTAATTGCAACGAGAACTTCTTTCTCACCCTGTTCGGGCCTTTTGGTTGTCTTGACTGCCTGGTGTGGCGTGGAATCAACAATGCGTGATGTGATGCCGCTTCACAGACGCAGCCCAGACTCTCACCAACCCTTACTGTCGCAGCAGCAAGCAAGCAAGCACAATGACTTCTGCATCTGCCATTCGAACTTCATTCAGGCTGCACAATAACTGACGAGCTACAGCGAATAGCCGGGCTCGCTGCTTCAGCCACACTTGTCCAGCCACATCTTGCGCCACTGCTCCAATCCTCAGGCAGACACCAAACAGGCCAATTGCAACGTCGTATTCGCATCTCCAACTGCTGGCATCAGCCCATCGCGCAGCTTCCATGGTGCGACCGATTGCCCCTCGAAGCGACACCGGATGAGTTATAAAATCGCTGTTGCTGTATACTCTTGCCTTTCGCGATATGACTCGCACTAACAGCATATGGTGAACATCTTACTGGCGCGCTGACAGTAGGACAAGACTCGCTTTACGAAGACGTCTGATCTTGTACCTTCCCACGCATATGTGACCATCTCTCGACGTCCTCAAATATCCCTCTTCACGTTAACCGCTAAACAATGGGCAAGCTCAGAAGTCCCAACTCTCCTCCCACCCGGAGCGCGCCCAGCACATTTCCGCGCATGGACCCTCCGCCGCCCTACGAGGCGTCCTCGCGGTCGTCCTCCGCCCATAGCAATGACCCACTACAAGCAGAGAGATCCGCGCCACCCCAGCAACAAAGTCAGCAGTCGGCGACGTTGCCGCAGCCGCAACCACTAGAGCAGGACTCTTCACCAGAAGCAGACAACCAGGAGCACGAGAGAAAGACCGAGGAAGGAGGTTGTCTGACATTCGGCGAAGGCGCATCCGGCTGTATGGTCGTTGGAAAGAACGCAGAAGGCTGTATGAACTATGGCGATAATACCAGTGGATGGTACGTCTGTCCCGCGCCAGTGCCCTCTCCGTCGGCAGGGTTTCGGAAGATAGATGGGCGAAATGGTCATCAAAGACACCCCTTTCTGCCATGGCCATTCTTGAAGTCTTCAATGCCGCCCATCCTCACATCCCCTGGAGGTCCCTGAGGTGATTTCGGTCGACCGAGGGACCATTTATCATTGATTCGTTGCGTCGAGTGTCTTCAAGCGTCACTGACATATCTGTTTCACAGCATGAATTACAAGTCTAGGGACGGATGTCTGCTTTTCGAGGCAACCAATGGCGGGTAAGTGAAACTCGAGGTTCGAGGTTTCGGCCCGCACATACGGTCTCTCGTCCCTGCGCTCTTTGTTGCGTGCTGACCAAGGTTTCCTTGTAGATGCTTTAATTTCTGGACCAACAAGCAAGGCTGCTGTCAGTGCGGCTGAAGCGGGATTCGTCCTCTGACGCACGTGCATTTTCCCACTGTCACCTACCCAAGATTATAGTTGTGTTGAGAGTTCACGCCATAGGATGGCGGTGGTTGTGGCGATGTCTCGACTCCGATCCGGCCCGGAGGATGTACATAGGAGTTGGGACGCCCTGTCAACTAGTGAGCGATATTATGATACCACGCAACGGCACTGCGAATGCAGATTTGTTCATTTATCAGGAACCTTTCAAGAGACATGCGATCGAACCAGGGCTCAGCTTTGGGTCCAATTCAAGAAACAATTTCCATCTCCGTGCGCTCGCCTGACCAAACACATTTGTTGTGGGCGTTGGACCCGCGAAGCCATAGTACTGTCCATAGCCGCCGTCCCAGGCGGCGGCAACGAAGGAACGATCCCCAAGTACCGAGTACCGTGTCGTCCCTTTCTCGGAGCCGATTCGAAATCAAGCACACTGCCAACCTATAGGACAAACTGTAAGCTCACCTCGCTTACCTATCAGCGTGCCATGCGGCCGCCTCGGCTCGTATACACACTGTACATCCTGTCCATGTGGACATGCAGGCGGCGGTCAGCAAGTGGACCAGATCTGGAGCACGTACGTGCACGCAAGCATGTCTATATAGTATCGAGCCGAAGCACAGCTAGACCACCGAGGCAGGTGGTTCTCTCAAGACGAAGACTCGGTGCATAGGGGAGACGAACATATTACTATTCTACCCACAGTACTGTCGATTTTCTTCCCCCTCGGTTTAATCTGCCTGCCCTGCGACGAGGACACGCTTGCTTCCACGGTCTGTTTGAAGCTTTAACTGCCAAATCGTCCGGCTCCATCATGGGCTCGCCCTTCACCTCCAACACGTACGACTATATCATTGTAGGAGGCGGCATATCCGGCCTGGTCCTGGCGTCGCGTCTCTCAAGACTCCTGCCGCCTTCGGACACGAAACAAGTCCTCGTCCTGGAAGCCGGTGTCGACCCTGCGACCGTAGACTCGGAACACATCCTCTCCTCCAAGGCCCCGCATTTGGCAAGGACTTCGCAGCATAGCTACCAACTGACCGTTGCGCCTAATCGAAATTTGGGCGGTAGGAGTGCAATTGTCCCTGTGGGCAAGGGACTGGGCGGTAGTGCCGCCATTAATGGATGCGTATGGACGAGAGGCCCCAAGAGTGATTTCGACTTGTGGGCCAGAATTGTAGGTGATGAAGCCTGGAGCTACAATGCTTTGTTGCCGTTTATGAAGCGGGTGGAGAACATGGCTGTGAGTGATGAGAATGGTGTTGTTAGGGATGAGAGCCAGCACGGCTATGATGGTCCTCTCAAGATCGTTCCTATCAGATCGCTCTGGCCTGGAAGAAAGTACCCTTTGAGAGAGCCGGTGCAGAAGATGTGGGAGGAGGCGAATGTGAAGTATCTCATTGATGGAAATGGCGGATATCAGAATGGGTTGACGGAGCTTGCTGAGGTTTGGGTCGATGGTATAAGGCAGTTGCCGGGAACATTTCTGGATTTGACAAAGGTCGAGATCCGAACAGAGAGCGTGGTACAGCGTGTCACTTTCAAAGGAGGAGACGAACAGCCCGTGGCAAATGGGGTCGATTTGGCCCGTGGTGAGCATTTCGTCGCGAGAAAGGAGGTTATTGTGTCCGCTGGAGCGTACCATACACCGCAGGTTCTGAAGCTTTCGGGTATAGGTGATCGGGTTGAGCTGGAGAAACACGGTATCGAAACGATCCTCGAAAGTCCCCAGGTCGGGAAGAACCTCAGAGATCACCTTGCGATGGACATCACCTGGAAGCTGAAACATCCAGAAGAGGGACTCGCCATTGGATCACCTCTGTTTACCGACCCGACTTATTTCAGTGGGTTGCCAGTGGACTTCCTTGTGTTCGACGAACTCGATAACCTGGAAAAGCTTGGATCTTTGGCCAAGAGCCAAGAGGATAGAGACTTAGTGCTCAGACCCGGCGCTTCGCATGTGGAAATCGCCACCGTGTATGCTGCAAGGGGAAACAGACACACTGGCTATGACGCCGCTCCGCAAGGCGGCTATATCAGCACTGTGGCAGTGGCTTTGACCACCACTTCTCGAGGTACAGTCACATTGCAGTCGGCACGGGTCCAGGATCCACCGGTAATTGATGTGAACTTCTTCGACACGGAGGTGGATCGGCATATAATGCGGGAAGCGCTCAGGAAAGCAGCATCGGCGCACCTCGAGACACGGGCTGGCAAGTCTTTCGTCTCACATGAGGTCCCACCAGAGGGATACTCCCCAGTGATCGAAGCGACTGATGAAGAACTTGATCGGCGTATTGCGGGCTTGGGTTATAGTCTCGATCATCCGATGGGGAGTTGCTCGATGGGAAAAGTGGTGGACAGTCATTGTCGCGTGTTGGGGGTGAAAGGGTTGAGAGTTGTTGATGCAAGCGTCTTCCCTTTGCCCATATCGTGCCATCCACAGTCCGCGGTGTACGCGACGGCAGACAGGGTTGCGGAGTGGGTAGCTCGCGGCGAGTAGAATATCTATGTCCCAGCTCCACCACAGAATGGTCCTGCGCGGTACTCTTCGGGAAAGCAACTCAGCTCTCGACGCCTTCATCGATAAGCTCGAGATTTGTCTTCACCGGTTCGGTGCCGACGGACCAGGTGCTGTCCAGGTCTGCGACCGATGACGATGGATTTGAGATGGGAGACCCGAGACACCTGTTATTGGATCTGTCGTGATCCGGGGCGTATAATTTGGATTATACGGACTTGTTCCCTTCACCCATAGGTCAGGGTAGTTCGCTTGAGCGTCGAGACGTGCCTGTTTGTACGCGTCTCTGATCTTCTGCAACTCTGCAGACTCATCGCCGTCCCAGTTGGGATTCCTGAAATTGGCCTCCGTATCGTCAAGCTGATCGACGATTGCGCCGAGATCATTGCGGAATTGCCTGGCACGATTTGGTTGATTGCGACTCTTGAAGTAGGTCAAGAGACCTGCGATTACTGTATTGGAGGCACCAAGAAAGATTGTCGCAGTTCGAGCTTTGCGATCGTTGAATGCACCCAAGGCGGTAAGACTGGCCGCAATGAGGATCTGGAGAAAGAGCAGTGAATTCGAGAGTACCGCCACAAACCAATACTGGTACGTATGGACCTGGTACGCCTTGGTAACACGCAAGCGCAAGGACTCATACGGATAAGGGCCATCTACAAATTGTCAGTACGGTTTTACTCAGGTACATAGCAGTGGCTCTGGCCTGGGCTTACCGCTACCAGCAATTTCTGCAAAGAAGGTAGGTTGAATCGTGGCGGGCGCGGTCTGAGTTGTTCGATGTGCTGGTTGCTTATCTGACGGCTGCCTGGGAGGTTGCGCCGCACTGTCATGCGTTCCAGCAGGCGTTATCTGAGGCTGTGGTGGTGTCGACGCCGAGGTCGATGCTTGAATGACCTCCCCTTTCTCATCTATCGTCTCATGTGTCCCTGGGTCCATAATGGGCAGAAAATAGGATTTAGGCACAAGCTTTCTGTGCTGCGGCTTGAAAGCACAAGCCTGTCACCGGGGTGAATCGAGATCCGGACTGATGACATCTTGGATGCAAGCAAGCTCCCTTTTAGAGAGGCAGAAGGTGGCAGGAAGAGTTCAAATTGGATGATCTGTTACCAGCCAAATCACCGTTTCTGGCTTCGCTGGGCTTGAGTTGCTTTAGCGAAGCGAGATGGATCTGGCTGGTGGACGCCCAATCAGATCCGACGCCAGCCTTCTGCGGATTGTGATTTGTCGGTGGCTTTTTAGCGGATTGCGGAAATTGAAGTGGCGGGAAACCACCATTTCGGCTGCAGACGGTCAGCACGACTCCTCCTCTTCGCAAAGGACGACGCACCAAAAGCGGAAGAGCTGGTTAACCAGATCAAAAGAGACCTCGGGCTGCGAGAGATAACAGAGGCCAGCTGGTTCCTCGGTATACGCATTGTTCGCGACAGATTAAGGCGCCTCCTCTGGCAGTGTCAGGACTCTTATATCGACAAGATTACAGCACGTTTCGATATTAAACACCACGCTCGAACGCCTCTACCAACAGATACACCAGATCGGTATAAAGGCGAAGCCTCAATCTCAGACAGGCACGGTTACCAGTGACATGAGGGGTCACTCAACTTCGCAGCTGTTGTTACCAGACCAAACATTATAATGGCGGCCTATATCCTCTCACAGCATCGTCGAAACCCCTCACCAGAGCATATTCGTCTTACCAACAGGGGTGATTGCGTATCTCAGCGAACCAAGTCTCTCGCAATCGAATATGGAGGCATACTCGAACCTTCACAGGTTTAAATTGAGACCATTCACCTGGCTGCCCTCCTTCCCATTTCGGGAATCCCAACCCTAAGTTCACTACCCGACTGAACCAAATATAACCCCCTTCCTGCAGAAGATCCGACGGGGGACCAAGCTAGCATATAGAATGTCCTCAAGAATGATTATGACGCCAGGACCATGCACCGTCAGCGATGCCGTCAAGGCAACAACGAACCCAGGTTACCAAGTCTGCTTTGAGGAAGAGGGCATACTCACCTTATATGATCACGGCCCTCTGAACTTTAGCTGCAGCGCATTCATCATCGAGTATAAAGGCTCTCAAAGACCAATGGATACTAGATTCCGGATTAGATGTTCATACAACGAACAGTACACAGGCGTTCAAGCAGCTGCTACAGCATGAAAGAGGACAGGTTGTGGCAGGGCAACAACATACTGCGTGAAGGCGCATCGGCGTCGCAGCTATAAAAGTTGCAACACCAGACGGTATGGGAACAATGACGTTACCAGATGTTGCATATATCCTCGGCTTCATGACAAATATAGTTTCTCTCTCCTCTGATGGAACAGGGCGTCCATTGGAGCACCGAAGACGGCTGTCTGACCAGGATTGTGAGGCCAATTGCAAAGGTGCAACGTCTCAGAGGACACTGGGTATTGTCCTCTAACAACTTTGAAGAAGGTTCAAAACGTGAAAGGAAGAAGACAAGGCTAACACAGTTCGCTGCCAATGACGAGGGACCATCTGAGTACTATTTTACCTTCTCACACAGAGGCATCTCGAGCACGCAATGAACCAAGTGCGCCTCCATCTCAAGACTCCACCAAGCTAAAGCTTCACAGAGACATGCTACCCAAACATCGTCCTGGCGCGCCATCTAGTAACCGAATTCAAGCAAAATGGCAAGTTCGACCGCTTCGACCATTACTGCAACCCACCAACGGGTCGATCGTAACCCCATGCCAGGCTTCGTGGGTAATCGTGATGGCATACACCAAGTCATACACTGTCTCCTGCCGCACTTACGGATGTCAATGTCGATATTCAGCAGTGTGTGTGTGGACTGGGAACGTGGTCGCCACCAACAAAGTCCTCAGTGGCAAGCATGTTGGAGAGCTGTTTGGTCAACCTGCATCGGATCAGCGAGTCGAGTTCGGGGTTATGTGATTCATAAGGGTACATGATGAGAAAATTAATCGAGCAAGGGCATCTCAGGTTGCGTCACGCCTGCATCGAGCTCGGCCGAGAAGAGGTAGAATTGCAAAGCTGTGTCTTGTACCCGTCACCTCGAGACGACGAAATAAGGAGATGCGGTGCGAGGTGGAATTACAACGAGGAATGAACAACAAGAAGTCATAATTTGAGGATGGTCTGTTACATTACTATCTGCTCTGGCCAACGACGAAGGCCATCAACCTCGCCGCTCCGTGCAGAGTGCCCTGTCTGCTGGTTCCAGCTTTATTATGCGTCTCGTGTCCATGTATGACAGCGCCTTGCTCAAAATGGCCACTGGTTGCGCTCAGCAAACTCCTTCCACGTGACCTTCTTCGTGCCCGGAACCAGGAACTTGTCGCTCTCGGCCTGGTTCTTCTCAGCGCCCTTGCCATAGTAGCTCCAGTCTCGGATAAGAAGCATGTTCTCCTGAAGTTCTTCTGCGATCTTGTTGCCGATCTTGGCCACCGACTCAACACTAGCTGGCACCTCCGCGAATCTGATATCCTTGCCCTTGATCGTCGCGAGTTGGTCAATGAAGTCTTGAGGGTGAAGCCACTCGCTAACACCTTGGACGAAGACACCGTTCGCGGCCGAGCCGGCCTCGAGCAGTCCCACGGTGAACAGCCCCGTATCATTTTGAATGTCGAGCAAGGGCAACCACGTAGTCTGCGGATTCCATGGCAGACTCAGCGTGAGGATCCCAGAGTCATCCGGTTTGAACTGTTTTGTCAAATTCGACATGAAGTAGCCAGGCATAAAGTACGAGACGAGCATGTCACCTTTGACCTGCTCGGCGTACTCGGCAACCTCAGCCTTCGACTCGAAGTGCTCAACCTTGCTCAGCTCGCCATTGGTTAACTTGCCGACGTGGGGCAATGTTGACCAGATGAGGTGCTTCACACCCTCAGCCTTGCACGCATCGACAATATTCTTCCCTTGCTTGATTTCGGCCTGCTTGTCCTGGGTCTCCCAATAATTGGTGACCGCGAAAACACCGTAAGCACCGGCCACGGCAGCCCTGACACTCTCGACGTCGTTGATGTCAGCTTGCGCAAGCTCAGCCCCCTTGGATGCAAGAGCTTGTGCCGCTGGCTTCGAAGGGTCGCGGGTAATGGCGCGGACCTTGTACTTTGAGGCCAAGCTTGGATTGTTGAAGATGGCGGCGGCTGTGCTCCCACCTTGGTTGCCCGTGGCACCGAACACGGTGATGATCTTTTGAGACATTTTGAAGATATTCCTTAGAGCCACGTTGAGGGAGATGTGCTAGTGTTGCGTTCAGGATGGAAATGCGAAAGATACCAAGCTGCTTTGCTGAAGTGAAGTGTCACGGTAATATTGCGTCTGGTTGATGTACTGTTTTCAGTTCTGCTTTGCGAGAGTGCCTTGTTATATAGATCAGTAACTTCAACAGGCGTCAATGGAAATCGCTGTCTTTGCAAGATTGATCCCCTTGGTGCCTCTCCTCGTTTGGTAAGCAGCTCTTTACCATTCCAGGCACCGCCAAGGAAACAAGAAGGGTCAGAGGATACAGGGTTAGTCATATCTTCGCGCTTCGGCGTTCATTCTTCCTATTTGCTGAGGTGAGTCGCGATGCTCGGTCCCTGAGCCCTCAAGCAAGCCGATTCGTCCACCGTTCAGATTGAGGTGCATGAACTCGGGGTAAACGAGTCGATGGTTGGCAGAAGCTGAAGACGCTGACAGCTTTCTTTGTCATGTCGCAGTGACTTCGGCTCCCCAGAGTCCGAGTCCGGCCTTGGCTGACGCAATCGAAGTCCGCGGCCAACTTCAGCAGGTAGCCAGTCGTGCCAGTTTGCCATCTCGTTTCCCTGCAGTTGTGCGTTGTTCCCTTCCTCAGGGTTGTGGCGTTGATCCTATCTCAAGATATGTCGATCAGGCAACCGAGGTCACGCTTCAATCGAGCAAGACTAATCAATCTCCAACTCTTGCGATTCCACGTGAAGTGAAGAATCCGTACAGAAGAGATGCGAGACCGGAGGATAACACGCCCGATCTGGTTGTCGTATAGTGAAAAACAAGATGGAAATTCGCATTACTGACGAAATGTCACATCCTTGGACAAATCCATCGTCAGAGTCCCTTGTGGTCGAACTCGTCGTTTTGAGAGCTGGCCTACAATTTTGGTAGGTCCTGTAATCTCACTTATTCCGCGAGTTCCGTACGCACATTCAACAGTTTAGGATAAACATAACAATCCCGGCTATAGGTCAGACCACTTCCCCTTTGCACTGCGTTCTCGGTCCTGGAAATTAGAGCACATCCTTGTTGATAGCCAACAGCGTGGCCTGACCCAGCTGCAACCTTAGGCTCCTCTACCACCATGTCATCAGTTTGTGAGGCTCAATAATCAAGCTTCCTCTCACAACAAAGGGCCGCAGTCTGAACTTGGTAGTGTGTGTTGTTGCCGGAGGATTCCTAGGTCGAACGTTGGAAGGACTCGATAATGAAGATGATTATAAACATTTGGATGCGGAAGTCGGGTCGATGGAAGACTGGTATAAGAGAACTCGGTGAGCTCTTCAGATTGAGGTCTCACACCCACTACACACTTCTCGGGAGCACAGAGGTCTTCTAGAAGACATTCTAGCTATAAAATATTTTTGACGGCATTCGGTATACGCCATCAAACACCATGCATATCACACGACCCACTCTCTCAAAGGTGAAGGGCGGCCGTTATGGTTTTCCCAATACGGGAGCTGTGATGGGCTTCCTTCATCACTATGAGGAGACCATGCCGGATCGAGCCCGTAACGACATGGTCGCGACGCTGGGGGAGTTCGTTGGAACATTCCTATGGCTGCTTTTCGCTTTTGCCATCTGTCAGATTGCCAACATCATCCCCCCTGGGGGCACTGAACCGGTTATACCGACAACATTGAGAGTGTTCTATATCGGCCTTGGCTTCAGTGTCTCCTTAGCCATCACCTGTTGGCTTTTTTACCGTGTTAGTGGTGGAATGTTTAATCCAGCCGTAGGATTCATCGGGTCAAACGCGGCATTACACATGCTGACGAGGCTCACAGGTTACTTTGACACTTTACCTGGTCGGTGCGGTCCCCGGCCTTCGTTCGATCTATATCATGATCGCACAAATCATCGCCGGCATCGCTGCAGCAGGCATGACGTCCTTGCTCTTTCCGGGTCCGATGCGCGTTGATCTGAGCTTGGGAGGAGGCACCTCAATCTCTCAAGGCTTGTTCATTGAGATGTTTACCACGATTTTACTGGTCTTCACGGTCGTCATGCTTGCCGCCGTGAAGCACAAAGCCACCTTCCTCGCTCCTCTCGGTATCGGCCTGGCACTCTTCGTTGACCATCTGACTGGTGAGTACTGCCACGTGGCCGAGGGGTGTGCTGACTTGCTAATCTTTTCCTAGCCGTCTACTTCACTGGAGCCGGAATGAACCCAGCAAGAGCATTCGGTCCCGCCGTGATCAACCATTCCTTCCCGGGATACCACTGGATTTACTGGGTGGGCCCTCTTATTGGCTCTCTCGTTGCGGCCGCATTTTATCACCTTCTGGAATTCTTTGACTGGAGGACCGCCAACCCTGGTCAAGACTTCGACGACCTTGAAGCTCTGGCACTTGACGCGCATAGGCACACTCCTCGATCGAAGGTTCTACCCCGTGGTTGCAATCTGCAGGGCCAGGAAGACCAAAAGGAGGAGCCGCGCAACCCACGTCACAGCGGTTCCGATACACAGACTGAGGTTTAAGCGCGACGTCTTACCGAACACTGCTCGCCTGGCTCAAGAAGATCATCTTCAGGCTAGCCAAGTGGTAGTTCAGCCGAGCCTCCTGGTCCCTGCGAAGTCTCAAGCCTCGGAAACCTGAAGCCCGCGCGTGCAGCGGCTTATCGTACTCAAACTCGCAAGGAGGTGGTGGTATAGTGAGAGTGCCGGGTGAGGTAGCAGTTAGTCTGTCTTTGCTGTATCAAGAGGTCCAGTTTGATAGTAAACTAACGTATACAATAATACACTAGCATCTAGCGAATACTGGGGGACACTTCTATTGGTGATGGTTAATGAGGACTTGGACCTTGCCTCGGAATTGCGCTTAAGAGAAATGTGCGTGAACGTAGCAGATACGGCGCGGCTCTCGCTGCCGTGGCAATAATCACGACTTACCATTTCCCTTTTGAGCGACCAACAACAAACCGCTCGAAATCCTGGACCGTTTGGAGTCACCTCCAAATTCACTTGGACAACACTGCCCGACTGCATCGACCGTGAAGTTGACCTCTTCTAGACTCTTAAAGGGTGCCTGAATATCTTACCTCCTTTCACCATGGATAACCCGAACAAGATGGCGCCGCCAACCTCACTGTTTCAAGTCTACCTTCGCTTGCGGCCTCCGATTCAACCGGCTTTACAAAGACAAGCGACCGAACCATGGCTGATAGTCGAACCGCCGAGCTCGCCAGCACAGCGTGTTGATGCCACAACCAGTGCTTTCCCCACGCATATTACCTTGCAGCCACCCAATGATTCGAGAAAGCGAGCGATTGAGAGATTCGGATTCACCAAGATCTTTCAGGAAGAGGCTAGACAGCTTGATATATTCGATGAAACTGGTGTAGCAGACACAATCAAGAGCGTGCTTCAGACTGGAAGAGACGGCCTGGTCGCAACGCTGGGTGTCACGGGGAGCGGAAAGGTATATACGACCAAAATCTGCCTAGCGATGGCTGACGAGCAGACAGAGCCATACAATACTGGGATCAAAGTCTGAACGAGGACTAACACAGATGACACTCGACGTCCTCTTCAGATCAATTGGAGAGCACATTCGGCGTCCTCACCATCCAGACCTGCCCACGGACACAGCTCTTCTGTCCTCTCTTCAGGCATCGGACCCTTCGGAAGCCCAGATCTTGTCTGCCACGACCTTTCTCGAATCGACGTACGGCGATGGCGACCGGGCGAGATTGTCCCGAGCTCAGACACCCATGTCAAGAGCCCAAACTCCCATGGTAGGCAATACGGCCCTCGAGTTTCCCGGCTCATTCCCCGTTTCCCCTTCAAGCACGGCGGCGCGTCCATCTTCTGTGGAATTTGTCTCGGATCACTTCACGGGCAGTAATCCGTCCGCCGTACGGATGCTGCCTTGTGTGGCCGAGCAAGACCCTGCGTTCGAGAAGAGACCATGGCGACCTCCATCCAAACTCCCTTTCATGAGCCGCTTGAGAAGTTTGAAGAAGTCGCCTGCTAAACCCATGGTTTTCAAGGAATCTATTGGCCATTCTGCCCGAAGGCTACCCCTACCCCGACCGTCCACTTTCCCACAACAGCCGGATGTGACGCCGTT
This sequence comes from Phialophora chinensis, assembly GCA_016109575.1. Lineage (NCBI taxonomy): Eukaryota > Fungi > Ascomycota > Eurotiomycetes > Chaetothyriales > Herpotrichiellaceae > Phialophora > Phialophora chinensis. Next base: position 899,387 of record JADWPU010000013.1, read on the forward strand.
TGCTACCGACATCGACCAGCAAGCCGAGTATGTTGTTCTCGTCTCAATGTATGAGGTGTACAACGACCGCATCTTTGACCTCCTCTCGAGCCCTTCTTCACCGAACGCGCCTATGATGGCAACTAGACAAGGGGCAGCATTACAAAAGGGCTTGATGCGTCGCCCGCTGTTGTTCAAAAACACCGAGATGTCTCCTGACGTGAAAGTCGTAGCAGGTCTTCGCAAAATTGTTTGTGGGAGCTACGATGAAGCGATGATGGTCCTCGAAACCGGTCTGACAGAAAGAAGAGTAGCAGGAACTGGCAGCAACAGTGTGAGCTCCAGAAGCCATGGCTTCTTCTGCGTCGAGGTCAAGAAGAGGAGCAGGCCACAGTACGGTGGATACATGATGGCGCATTACTCTCCATGGACCGGTGGCACCATGACGATATGCGATCTTGCTGGCTCTGAGCGCGCTCGAAATGCCAAAACTACGGGCTCGACTTTGGCGGAAGCCGGAAAAATCAATGAGAGCCTGATGTATCTGGGTCAGTGCCTGCAAGTCATGAATGATTGTCAGCAAGAAGGCAGCAAACCCATTGTCCCGTTCCGACAGTGCAAGCTTACAGAGCTATTGTTTTCGAACTCTTTCCCGTCTTCCAGCCACGGCTCTGCGTATCGGCAACCGCAGAAGGGTGTCATGGTCGTGACAGCAGACCCTCAAGGAGACTTCAACGCCACAAGTCAGATTCTGCGATACTCGGCCATGGCAAGAGAGGTGACGGTACCCAGAGTGCCTAGTGTGACCAGCACAATCCTAGCTGGTGGAGGGCAAGGCAAAGTGTTGGCCAGTGGCCGCACGACTCCGCATGACGTTGTCAACCCTTACTTCGCTGCTAAAGAATTGGAACAGGCCACTCACGAAGCTGCAAGACTGGCTGAAGAATGCGATCTGCTAGTAGTCAAGCTCGCCGAGGAAGAAATCAAGCGCACGGAGGCTGAATTGAAGCTGCAGGCAGCGGTGGAAAAGGCACTTGCGATGGAGCAGGAAATCCGCGAAGAATGCTGGACTGAGATGGAGGAGCGGCTAGACGAGGAGAAAGAAAGATGGAGAACGGCATGGGAACAAGAAAGGATGAAGAGCGAGGAGTTCATGGATGGCAAACTCGAGCTTATGGAGAAGACGGCTAACTTGACGATCCACGAAGATGCAACTGCCACAGGACGGCTGGAGCTGCTGCAACACGAGAATGAGAGTCTCCGAGCCAAGCTGAGAGCAATGGAGCAAGAGGTGCAGAATAAGAGTCCGACGAAGAAGTCTCGAGCTGGTGCACGATCCAAGTCACCATCGAAAGGGCTGGTTCTGCAAGAGTCTTCCAACATCAACATTGCAACCAACCCGTTCCTGGCTTCCTTAAGGGCCTCAGCACGAGACAGTGACGCGACGATCAAGGCCAAGAAGAGTGAAGACGATCTCAATGTATGCGATGTGTCGCCGCGAAAGCTGTCATTGAGGAGTTCAAGCTCGAGCCGAGTGTCGGCGTTGAATATTCAAGAACAGCCCGTGCCTGTCAAGAAGCAGCGCAAATTGACGACCAGGAAGTGGGATTTGGGCGACCCCGACGACTTTTAGGACTGCGTCGGCGAGATATTGTATGTTTACAGAGCACCGGCTGAATTAGATCGCAGAACTGCTCTCTTGAGTGTGCATTAGCCCTTGTACATATGGAGATATGGAGTACGGTCTCGTGTCAGATGGTCCTGGGGACAGAGAGCGGCGTTATTCCACGGGACCTTGCAGGAGGTTGTGGAACGACAGCTGCCAGCACCGAGTACGGCAGACAGCGTACCGAGGATTTTGGGAGCACAGCTCTAGAGTGTCACGGTCGTGAGGGTCAGTGGACTTCGCCTCCCTGCGGCACGTCAGACTGTTGAATGAAGCAGGCTGGGCTTGTTCTGGTCGGTGACGAAATTGTCAATTTGAGGGTAAGAAATGAGATGTCGATGGCCAAACTCCAACCACCAGCATTTTGAAGCCTAGGCGACTGAGCTGCCAGCCGATTGGGCGTCGGGGGCTTTTTAGCGGAGCATCTCGGTCCGGCCCATGACGTTCACTGGTGGCTGGGATCTGCAACTTTTCCTGAGTCGCACCACCACACAGCACACTCTCCCTTCACTCAGTTCTCTCTTACCTCTCATTCTGTCAGAGCCTTTCACTGGGTGTTCTGCGTCAGGTACCTTTACCTTCTCTTTCGTCGTCGCTCGTTGTTGCCATACGCTCTTTCCTACCTCTATTCGAAGTCAGTTCTCCTTACTCCGTGAACCCCTCGGCGAGCCTCGATTGGAACCCCGCACCACGCACCTATCCAACCTCTCAGAAGACAGCACAGCTACCCGTGCAGTTGGGCAGCAAAGGAAGAGAAAGAAGGGAAAGCGAAGCGAGTGAAGAGGCGGAATTGTTTAGCAACAATAGTACGCTCTTGTCGACAACCATCACCTCCCTTTGGAGAGGGCACATCGCCCTTGCTCGATTATCAATGGCGCCGGCAACAGCTCCCCGGAGCGTCAGCTCGTCTAGCCAGCACATGCGATCCTTCTCCCGCTCCGTGTCCTCGACATTCACCGCCCTGTCAAGCTCCAAAGATACCACATCGATATCAAAAACACCTATTGCATCCCTGTTCGCCCTGATCCTCCGCGAGGCCCTCCAATTCACGAAACAGACCCTCCTTTCCTCACCTTCCCGTCGCAACCTGGTGGAGCCCGTCTTCCTCACGCCCCGAACACCTTCTATCGAGATATCTTCCTCCCACCCGCTCTCTAAGCGCCAGATCCAGATCCTCGCCATCCCAACCACCTACGCCGGCCTAAACTCCGGTCCTCAGCCCGGGGCACTAGTGGGAATCGTCGTCGGCTCGATCGCTGGCTTCATCCTGATTCTATATGTCATCCTTTCCCTGTTCCGCCTGCGCAACGGGGGCGGCCGAGTGGTCGAGGAGAAGGTCATCCGACACGCGCACCGCCGACGTTCTTCACGGAGCGCATCCCGCACATCCCGGAGTGCGAGCCGCGTGATATCCGCAGCAAGCTCCCCCCACAGAGAACGGTACGTGAGAGAAGAGGAAACGGTCATCGTGGAAGAACACGTCGATCCGCCCAGTGTGGAGGATGATATCGTCGAGGTCATCGAGGAGCATTCCCCCGAGCGGACGCCGCCCAGGAAACCTAGTGGAAGGAGCGGGTTTCGGACGGTGGACCCAGCGGAATTTGGCGGTGGGGGGAGGCCGGTGAGGAAGCTTGGCCGGAGGCATTGATCGGATGGATGATAGATGAAACTGTGTGCCATACCTCATTTCCAGCGTCGGAGTTGGGTGGCTTTGCTTGTGCTTGTGTTTGTGTTGGTAATAGTGTACCGCCGTGAGGGGACAAAATATATCGCGAATCTTTGAGTCTGCCAGCGGATGAGAGCGACTATCTGGGCCACATACAATATGGAACTGGAACTTAGGAAGTTAGCCATCTATCAATCTCTCATGAGATAATGCTCTCACGATCCATCCCAGCTCCGGGCATATGGGGCATGTCATTTCGAATCTGCCAGTATTCCAGGCAGTGTTTATGAGTGCGGGTGGAAGACATCCTCTTTACTGTGAATGCTGTGGGTGGCTATCAGTATGTCATGCCGCGGCCGTTCTGCCCATCCTCCGCTGCTCTTGCATACGCAATTGAGACATTCAAGCCGTCATCTTGGGCAGAGGTCGTCAAACATCTGCATCTTGACTGCATGTGGATCACTCGGTATCATTAATTGCATGTAGATATCAATCGGTATCGATTGCATGAATTTGGCGTGAATACATCTCGCGTTCAGTGGCCACGTGCAACGTCGGGGAGGGTGGCACTGATTGACCTGATTTAACTCTCCTTGCTCCTATCAAGACTGCAAACACACGATTGTTCGACGTGCATCTCTCGGGCAGGCGGAAACTCGGGAAAAGCGACTAACGATGGGCATTAGATGGGGCAGCATAGGAGCGGCCGTCTCTTTCTTGCCGTCCATTGAGTTCGTGGCGTTCGTCATATGGTCTCAAGTGTGTTGTATTTAAAAAACAAAAAAGGCACTCTCACTCCTCACCTCAGTCCCATCGTCTCGTATGCTTGACCCCTAACAGCTTCTCGGCGTTGCGATACGCGATCATTTCCAACTGGTCGGGCGTGACCAACCCGCTGGCCTCCAGCTCGTGCATGAACTTCAAGCCGTCCTCGTTGCGCGCGAACGGGTAGTCCACGCTGTACAGCACGTGCTCCACGCTGGTGTTCCGCAGGATACAAGCCATGGGGTTGACGCTCCAATCGCCACTGGTCGTGATCCACACGTTCTCATCCCAGACTTGCTTGAAGGTGCGTTGGCGGGGCCCCCACCGCGGCGAGAGCTGGTAGATGCGCTCGAGCATGAAAGGCAGCATTTCGCCCATGTGGCCGATGATGATCTTCAGGCGGGGCAGGCGGTCGAAGAGCCCCGACGCGAACAGCCGGAGCACGTGGGTCGCCACGTCCGAGTGCCAGCCGAAGCCGGACGAGGAGATGGACTTCGAGGCCGCCACCGGGATGTCCGGCCCCGTATAGAGCAAATCGAGCATCGAGTCCGTCGCCCAGGTCGGGTGGAGGTAGATTGGCACGTCGAGGTCCTGGGCCGTTTGCCACAGGGGAATGTATTCTGCGTTGTCGTAGTACACGGGCGAGGAGGAGGACGAGGAGGACGAGGAGGAGTCTTTGACGGTGGCGTGGTTGTCGATCAACGCACCGACGAAGCCGAGTTCTCTGATACAGCGGCTCAACTCGCCAGGGCAAGCTGCCGGGTCGGAGACGGGCAGGACGGCAAATCCGACGAATCGGTCGGGATTGTTCTTGACGGCTTCGCCAAGTTGATCGTTCGCTGCTCGACATTGGTCTGGTGACATTGGGCCGGGGGCGTGCGAGATGATCTGGAGAGACACCTTGCCTGCTTCCATGGACTGTAGGCGCAGGTCACCCAGGTCCGCGAGCTTCTCGGACAGACCGGGGAGGTGTTTCAATTGTTCCGAGTAGGAGTTGGTCGAGCCGGTGAGCATGGCGGCCGAGAAGAAGTGTTCTTCCAGGGTGATGAGTGGAGGGACCATGTTGAGGTTGTCGACGTGTTCAAGGCAGTGAGCGGCCTGACAATGATCAGAAGATGGTTAACCACATGGACTGCTCCTGTGTTCAAATACTGATAGCCCGCTGCCCGCCACGGACGTCGATGTTTGCCATCATCCGATGTGGGGGTTAGCAGATTGGGCGTCCAACATCCTCGAAACAGTAGCTGGCTGGATTACTTTAACGCTCACTTTCGTCTGAAGCTTATCTCTACGTTCACTTCTGTACATCGCGCGAAGCATACATTGCGCACAAAGCCCAGATTCAGTCATGGCCATGCCCAGCATGGAGATGGATGCAGCCAAGTTGGAGTCAAGGGCGTATCGTATTGACGCTCGTACTGAAAGGGCCAGCCACACGGAGTTTACTCAGCGGACGATGAAAGGCTGGCACGGCTCAATGTGTGTCCGATGAATCATCGTATTCCCGCTTCCCGCTGCCCGCTTCCCCCCTTCCCTCCTTCAGTTCTTCGGTAGTTGTTCGCTGCCATTATTAGATGACCGGAACCGTCACGCGATCCAGGTTTACCATCTACGTCGTGTGGTTGTAATGCAAGTATGGTGTCGATCAACAGACTCCCCTCCCTGCTCCCTGACGCGCCCAAAGACCATCATGTGGGCAGTCCACCCACGGCGTTCAGGAATCCTTGGCCTTCGCATGATCCCGGCCACCACAGCCTTGGGAATCTTCTAAAGGTCCGCTTCAGCAAGGATCGACCGGAATTTGCGCCCGTTCCTGCAAATCGCGAAGAGCTCGTCCCCGTGCGGAAGGTCGACTTCTCGAATTCGGATCCCGGGTTCAAGGTGACTTGGATCGGACATGCGAGTTTTCTCATGCAGGCATCCAAGCCCGAAGGCGCTACGCGAGGCATCAATATCCTGTGCGACCCAGTCTTCTCCGAACGAACATCCCCGGTATCCTGGTTCGGGCCCAAGCGATTCACGCCCACTCCTTGCACGTTGGCAGATCTGCTTGATGCCGTGGATGTCGACATTGTTGTCATCAGCCACAACCACTACGACCATGCAGATGCTGAATCGCTCAAGACGGTCTGGGCCAGAAGGAAGTCTAAGGTTCACTTCCTGGTTGGTCTGCATAATTCACGCTGGCTGACGGCACTGGGCATTGAGCGGTCCTCCATCACGGAGCTCGACTGGTGGGACGCTGTTGACGTCCAGGTTGAAAATGTCGGCAAGGTCCAGATAACGTGCACGCCGACGCAGCACTTCTCATCGCGCAGTATATGGGATCGAGATCATGACCTATGGTGCTCGTACGCCATCCACGATCTGCAAGGGTCAGGCAAGAACGTGTACTTCGCAGGAGACACGGCATATCGATCCATCCACGCGAACAACCTGTCGCGCGAGGAAGAGGACGCGAAGCCCGTCTGCCCGACTTTCAAGCAGGTCGGCGAATTGTTGGGACCATTCGACCTGGCGCTGTTACCGATCGGGTTGTGCTCGCCGAGGAACTTCATGTCCAATGTTCATGCCAACTCTTGGGACTCCATCCGCATCCATCAGGACGTCCGGAGCAAGAAATCAATCGGCATGCATTGGGGAACGGTTCGTGGCGGTCTGTCACAGTACTATGAGGACGTTCGGACACCGGCCAAGCATTGGAAGATGGCCGCCGAAGAGGCAGGCTTGAAATGGGGAGAAGAGGTAGGGTTGGTCGATGTTGGAGAGACTCTGGTGGTGGCCTGATAATTCTGCGATCCTGTCCGTCGTTGGCTACCATGGTTGCTGTGCAAACTTAGAAAGGCTCTCATACTCACCAAGAGCATGTATTTTCTGGATCGGCTTTCGAGGTAGATGTCTCTACCGCACGGCAGCGGATCGCTCGAAGCGCCTATCTGCAGCCTCGGCGTTTCTTATCAATCAGGCAGCAGCATTCTGTTCCAAGGAAGATTCTGTCCGAGTGTCTCTGTGTACGAGTCAAGTGGTGAGTGGCAATTGAGAACCAGCTCAATTCCATGGGCAATGAGTGTGGGCACCTGCAGCGCTAGCCTAATCTCCGGAGACTGCAGAAGCGCGCTAGCCACTTAAGTGCGAACTAGTGTGCCACTTGCATCGGCCACTGCCGAAAACAAGCTCAGCACTAATGCACGATACTGACAAGTCTGCGTTGATTGGCTGTTCATCCGGGCGTCGTACCCCCGATGATGACCTGCTTTGCGAACACTTCTTGCATCCCTTTTTCCTCTTTGAAACAACCATCGCCCAGACCGCATAACGCGCAATGGCTATGTCAGCTAGGGGCTTATGCCCGTGGGCGTGCATTAATTGCTGACAGTGGAATATGCTTGTTGTGGTCATGGTTTTTGGTGGGAGCCGAGCAGCATGCCGTATATAGATATGCTTCCACTGCCCCCTCCGCTTTTCAAGGGAACAAGCGGCGATTCCTTATCACAGTCGGGCTTTCTTCAGCTGACACTCAACATCTGACCCCAACCGCGATCCCTCAGCAGTGGCACTCCCATCGACTCGTGCAAAGATGTTCTACAAGCTCCGCGCATTTTGGGGGCAGTCTTTCGGTCTGCCCGCCCCAGCTCTCACCGAGAAGAATCTCCCCGACCAGACTGGAAAGGTCTACCTGATCACCGGTAGCAATGCTGGTGTCGGCTACCAGGTAGCCAGTATCCTCTACGGCCACAATGCCAAGGTCTATGTGGCCGCCCGGACAGAGTCCAAGGCACTGGCCGCTATCGACGCGATTAAGAAGGAACATCCCAAGTCACAGGGCAAACTCGAATACCTGTACCTCAACCTTTCCGATCTGACGACAATCAAAGCCAGCGCCGAAGACTTCCTCTCTCGCGAAGACAAGCTGCATTGGCTGGACAATAATGCGGGCGTCATGGTGCCGCCCAAAGGATCGAAAGGCGCACAAGGCATGGATCTGACCTACCAGACCAATGTCCTTGGGCCTTTCCTCTTCACGAAGCTGCTCTTGCCAATTCTCAAACGTACAGCCGAGCACGAACCAAAGGGAGTTGTGAGAGTCAGCTGGGCGGGAAGTCTCGCGGTCGAACTGCAAAGTGTGAAGGGCGGTCTGGTATGGAAGAAGGGCAAGGATGGAGAAGACACTCTGGATGACAAAAACGACAACCGGTTCGCATATGGCACCAGTAAGGCTGCGAATTATTTCTTTGCAACCGAGTTCGGAAAACGGTTCGGAGAAAGGGACGGGGTGTTGCACAATGTAAGTTTCTCGACTCCTGTCTGGCATACCATCTGTGTTCGTGCTCGAGAATTCTCTGGCCTGAGGATTGACAAATATCATCAGTGCTACAATCCAGGCAATCTTGCATCCGAGCTGCAACGCCACACATACGATCAGTATCCTGCCATTGCAATCTGGCTCCTTAACAAGCTCCTCTACCCGGTCATTTATGGCGCGTACACCGAGATCTATTCAGGTCTAGCACCCGACCTGACGCTCGAGAAGGACCAGGGCGGGTATATTATCCCGTGGGGACGCAAAGCGTCAGTCCGTTCGGATCTCCTCCATGAGGCGATCAAGGAGGACGGCCAGGCAAGCAAGCTGTTCGATTGGTGTGAAAGGGTGACAAAGGAGTATGCATAGGTCAGTCCTTGGCCCATTATTGTTCTTTCAAGGGTCTGGGATTCCAGCAAGAAAACACGAAGGCATCCGAAATCGCCATGGAGGATGCTGCGTTTACTTCGTGAGCCACGTGCTGTCTGTGTTTCACAAGTCCGGTGTATGCTTGTCTGATCTCGCAACACACTGTATATTAATTACATCTGCTCAGGTCCCAGCGGGTCATTTGCCAGCTGGAGCCCCCAATCCCAACCGAGCTTCTGCTTTGGTCCTGTTCTCACGTGCCGTCTGATATGGGGACTTTGCTGATCGCCCAGGGTTCAGAGATACACTGGTGAGTCCGGCCACAGCACGTCTTTGACAGACCCGCACGTCCAGTGAATTATGGCGATTGTATCAGTGAGTTATGGCGATTGTATCAGTCCCAATATCGTCGCCAAGTAAGTTCTTTCAAATGCACGATGCCACACTCATACGCCAAGGCATCGAACGCTGTCTGTGGGCGAATTTGTTCCACACGGCGGCGGCGCCGTCTCCCTCTCTTCTGGATATTCTCTCCTCTACAACATCACCCTCGTTCCCAGATTAAATCTTGAGGCATCTCACCTTTTGTCCAAGTTCGAACCATAACCCTGCTGAAGCCTACTCGGCCACTTCAAAATCGTTGACAGAGGACCACGGCCACCAATATCGGCGCCACAAGAAGGACACGTCTGTCTTCCTGTCATGGCTCTCAGGGGCCTCCAAACAGTGCGGATACAAGCTCCCTTCTCATGCGAGACCACAAAAGTGCTGTACTTAGGTGTGTGGAGTAACGTGTCGGCTGCGTCAAGGATATTGCTCGCGCTCAACGAGCAGCAGATGTGAGCCGGATACAAGCAGCAAGAATCAAAAAAAAAAAGGTCGGCAGTTGCTGCGCCGAGTTTTCAAGTCAAAATGAGAAGCTGAATGTCAGTCCTGAGATTCTTGTTCTAGAATAACAGCCATCCTCATACACAATACTCCGTACTCTTCACCATTGCCCATATCAGTACCTCCAGCTCAAGTGCCGAGAAACCCTGCTAGTAACTCTCCCAAATCTGCTGCCCCATTGCCACGAGACGATTGAACAACTCATCCCGCTCCTTCATCGCCATAGCACGATACCTCGCTCCATCCTTCGACACAATTTCAATGCCGTCTTTGACTTCTCTGTCCGTCGCCCACCCGACCACGATCTTACCTTTCCATCCCAGGCCACCAATCTTCTTCACTTCGGCGATATCGGCTATGGGAATTGCCCAGTCAGGGTCGCGAGGCATACTTTCCACACCTTCATCCCCGTCAAGATGCGTCGTGAAATATACGCAAGGGGAGGCAGGTCTCTTGCCACTAGGCGGCGAGACCGAGCTGTCAACATAGACTGCGCCCTTGCGGCCGCGATATCGCGCTTTAAACTCAATGGGCCCCTCTCTCTGCTTCTTCCTCAGTTCCGTTCGAGAGGGCAAGACTCCCAGTTTCTCTGCGGCTTGTTTCGACCCCAGCGTCGCCTTCACACTATCCGTGGTGAGTTTCGTTTCCACTGCACCAGCTGTGGTGGTCTTGAATGCACCGAGAATCTTAGCACCGAAGCCGCCTTTCTTCTTCTTCGCATCTGCAGGTTCCGAAGCTTCAGTCCCGCTTGGTTCGTCGACAGTAATGACATCTTCAATCTCCGAATGCGACGCGTCCAGGCCGCCTTCTGTGATGGCGTGCTTGTCGATTTCGGCCGGCTTGTCCGGAGGTGGCTCGTAAGACGAAGGCGGTGGCGGTAAAGGAGCACGGTTTGCCTCGCCTATGCGCAGCAGCGTCACGGTCAGTTGAGCATTGGTGGGGACTCCCCTTAGTAGGGTATTGCGGATCTCGAGGTATTTCGGCCAGTCGGGGATATTCTCATTCAGCCAGTGAATGCCGCGCATCATCAAGGGGTCCGAGAAGAATCCGAAGCCGATGAGGAAGGTTGAACCCTTCATGACCCATTGAGCAGGTGTGATAAGAGAGATCAGGAGGAGTGGCACAAAAATGGCACCGAGCTGCAGGCGCTTCTCCTGCGAGAAGGGTGGCGTGGGCGACAAAGCGTTGGCGAAACGTTCCCACGCATCTGAGATGTCCCCGAGGGCGTGCATTATTGGGCGAACCTGTCCCCAGACTGCTTCTTCCATGGGCTTCTTGGTCTTGTCCTGTACGGCGTCTGCATCGCCGCCTTGAGCTGCAGAGGAAGCGTCGGCGGCGGCGGTAGCTATCTTGGTCGGATCAGGCATCCCCCTATCAAGGGTTTTGCTACCACCTTCTTCATCCGGGCTTGCTTGGTCGTGACGACCAGCAGCACTGGAGATCGCCACCGACGCGATGCCGGAGACCAGGTTGCTTGCTTCTTGCTCAACCGCCTCGCCCTTGTGCTTCTCAGGCGCTCCGGTGACACTATCATGACTGCCTAACACTCCTGCCTTGGGTTTTTGAACACCACCTGTCTTGTGGCTGACCAGAGCGAGAGGTGCAGGGGGAAAGAGGATGTCTCGAGATCGAGGGACGGTGATGAGGACGATAATCATGGTGAGCAGGGTCGGCACGATGAAGTTAAACAGCCATGCAGTGAAGTAGACGGCAGCAAAGCATGCGGTCCGCCGCGGTTCCCGCCATGACCTCAGTCTGGCAATGTGTTTACCGAACGCAATCAATCCGACAATGACGGTCATATACAGCCGCTCAATATTGGAGCGCAATTTGTCGGGAGAGAATTCGTCCTCGTCTGCGACGTTGAGGTCCAGTCCTCCCGGAGGTGATTGGGGTATGGCTTTGACATGGTACATTTGCTAGCCTCGCAATAAGTATTTGTTCAGTGGAGAAATGGGGAGCGCTTGCCTTGTTGAATCTTCTGATCAGCGTCCAGAGCTCGTCGTTGGGAAGCCCGCCGACCAAAGTATCTGTGTCCACACCGTTGGCTTGCCATCCTAGATTACTGGTTCTGTCCTCCTTACCGGCCCGCTGCACAGCACCGGGGATCTCATGGTCTCCCTTGGCGCCTGTTGCTAGCTCATGGCTTGTGGTTGTGTTCTGAGCCAATGGAGCATTGGATCTTTCAGCAACTGTGACTGGGTTTGTGGCCTTGGTGATTCTCTGGCGAAACTCTGAGTCGGCGTTCTCTTCTGCCGGCGGTGTGGCTCCGCCGTCACGGAAGACGTAGCCTGGCGGAGGCATGGTTGCGCGGGATTACTTGGAGCAGCAACGACGGAGACGTTAGAGAAAGAGAGGGAGGACTCACAGCTCAGCAATGCGAATACTGGGAAGAAATGCCATCAATTGAGCACTACGTCATTGGCTTGCGCGCCAGACGCCAGTCCCGCCCCGCCATGATCGCAGAAAGGTGCGTGTCCCGCTTCCGTCGCCCAAGGACCAATCGACTATCATCGCCAATCGTGGTGCAAAAGTCGCGATTGCTCCTCACTGCCAAATAAGGATGGCACCAGCATGTTGGTCGTCGGTACCTCATCGCCGATGACGACAGCCTCTTCCGCCCAAACGCCAATGTCCAGTTGCCAGCCACTTCTGCAGGTCATTCGTGTTGTCTACATTCCCACTGTATGTCCTGAGGTCCGTGAGTGTCCGTAAGTCATTCACATGGTATCGCCTCCTTCCCATAATGTGTCCAAGTCTGAAGATATCCCCCAAAAGAGCCAGTGTATCAAAGCTGAATCCTTCTCATACAGTATAAAACGTGTCTTGTAGCCCAAGCGGCCCAGCCTGAGCCATTGTATAAGGCTTGCCGTGAACATATTTACTCCTCATGGGCTCCTCATCGATCGCGCAGTGAATCTGCCCGTCTCTTCCCTTGAACCAGCCCAGGGCATATTTCTTGCCGATGTTCTTCAATCTCGTCTCCATGGCCTTGTTGTTCAGGGTTTCCGTGTCGATAAAGTCTGTTAGCATGTTGGAAGAGTAGATAAATGCCAGCACTGCGGCGATTGTCGAAGGTTCACGAGGCAAGAAGGGATGTCGTCGGCGTAGATACACGAGGCAAGTGGTAAAGATGACATAGACCAGTATCACTACTGATAGTATCAGCGACGCCCAGAATGACACGAAGGTTTCATCGCCATTGGACCTGTCTTCGCCGCGACTTCCCACATGCATGAAGTCTTCCGAATTGACTGAGAACGAAGACACGGTCACTGTCAATATGTCCAACATGACCGATGCCACCCCAACAAGAGTCAGCAAATAATGCTTGTTGAAGAGCGCTTTGAAGGGCATGATCCCGTACACGGTTGCCTGGTAGTCCAGCGTTAGGCTGTTTTCTGGACTCGCATTGCCTCTTGAAAGCTGGTAAAAGGGTTCCATGAGTCGGACGTCTGACTCAAACGTGCTGAAGAACTGTTTCAGAGCGGTGGCAACAACAATCGGAAGCCAAGGCGCGGCATTTGGTACAACCCGGGCCTTTGTCAGTGTAATAACAGGCACGGAAACCAGACAGCAGCCCATAAAGGCAAGAAAAGGTAATGCCGCCTCGGTGCGAAGCATGAGCGGATGCGGACTGGTAAGCTTCCGCTCGCTGTCCTGTGGCGGCTCGCTTGTAGCGCTCCACTCGCCCTGCCAGATGGAAGACTTGTACAGTACGTATCGTCGATGTGCGAGTCGTTTATGAATCTTTCCAGAATGTGCGGTGTCCAATCCAGAGAAGTCCTGCAGAATGTGGGATTTGGTGGCCATGGATGCTATACCGGCTATGCCTTTGGGATCGCTGAGTAGCCCGGACTTGCGGCGTAACTGAAGGAACAGGATGACAAGCACGATCGCCACAAACACATAGCTTGCTGACAACAGTCGGGACCATACTGGCGAAATGCGAACCCAATAATGCTTCTCTTCGCTGTCCGGGCCTGGACAGCCCTGCTCGGTACACTTTGGATCATGATTGGTGATAAATGTGATCGAGGGGTTTTGTAACGCGGGCGACACCATCGATGCCATAATGTTGCCTGTTGTCGAGAAAAATACTGCCCACTGGCGGAGTCGAAAGGCCTTGAATGGAATGAAATATTGAAACATGGTCAAATGGTCGAGGTTCAGGCTTCCAGCTGCCGAAGCACCGCGAGGCCGTGACAGTTGATAGAACGGCTCGAGCCGACGGATGTCAAAGTCCATGATCGAAAACAGAACGGCGTACACAATCGTAATCATGGTCGGAAGATCTGGGATGGTTCAGCAAAGTGGCTAGGTCCTGAAGGGTTCAACTTACATTTCCAAGCAAAGAAGTCCCACGTCGATATGTCCGCCACTGCGTTGAACTCAAGGATACCACTTTTCTCGCGAGCTTTCCTGAAGGATTTCTGGCAGAGGAATTCCTGGAAACCTGCCAAGCCCAGAGCCAGTGCCATCAAAGCGAGGATATACCAGCTTCGCATCGACCAGGGTTTCCAATTTGGGATATCGGGGTCTTCGGGAAAGAAGTAACTCTTCGTTTCCTGTGGCATGACGCTTTGCCGCATCGACATGCTTTCGAAGGTCTGACTCCTCCGGTTATCCAGCTGTCCACCTTCGAAAGTGCTCAGGTCAACCACTTCCTCGACCTCCACGATCATATTCTTCTCTTGAGCAAGGTTTTGGCCGAATTCTTTGACTGTTTTGCTTCTCTCTAGTGCCGAGCTCGCAGCATTTTGACTGTCCTTGGTGCTTCTCCGTGCTAGCCTTGTCGGATCACGCCTGAGCTGGACGCCAATGTTCTTCATTCCGTAACCAACCGATGCACGCTTGTCCACAAACGAGCGAAAATCTGGTTTACGGCTGCTTGTAGTGGCTGGACTGACATACTCAGTGTCCTCATCCTGGAGACGAGTCGGTTCAATATGCGAGAGGTCCGTAAGCTCCCAGCCCATACCCTCCAGCGAGGATAGGTCAACAACTGCGCCATGGTCATTGTCGCCATCCTCTAGAGTCGCATACTCCTGGCCTCTCGATCTCTTGGTTGATCGGAAAGCCCCTCGAGACGTAGGCTTGATTTTGGTGGTCAACCGCCGCAGCATCGACGTGGCAGCCGATGCTCCAACACTAGGTCGGCGAACCTTCAAAGGCGAGGGCGGCTCTATGAATTCAAAGGGCTCATCTCGCATGCTTTCGTTCTCGTCAATGGACCGCAAGCGCTCATCCCCCGAGTGACCTCTAGAATGTCGTCGATAGTACGTCGCTGGCTCCATTGCGCTTGTGGTAGTTACTATACCTGAAGAGCTCTTGCTGCCGACAAGTTCGACGCTGTCCGGTAATGCGGCTCCCGAGAGAGGCCTTAGACCTAAATCGTTGTTGTCGTGGTCCATATTGCTCGCTGTGAAACAAGGGTTCTGTCGCAACGGATCGGGTCACCTTTGGTCCATGGCAGCCACCATAATGACAGTAATTGAGATGCGCATGGCGGATATCCGATTGAAATTGTTGGCCACGACTCCGTACAGCAATTGCTTTCAGGTGACTATAGGAGCTAGTTGGGTGGTTAAAAAGAGCCAGAGAGTAGCTGAGGTCGCTCAAGGCACGATCGTCCTTTACAAATACCCGCCAAATTGATTCTCGTTGATGCCGATGGGGGACAGGTTCTGGCTATGATTGTATTCCGCAAATGCCCACGGCGAAGATGCGTGCCTTGAGTGCCAGGCAGCACGAGGCAGGTGCGCAAGATCCGCTGCTAGTCACAGATAAGCAGCTTGAGTCGAGGAAGATTGCAGGCGTTCGGATAGAGCAAGCGCTAAACTTTGTCCCGTAAGGCTGCGCGGCGTGGGTCAAAGATGGCTGGAAACTCCACCTTCTCAGTCAGGACCCCTATGTTGAAGTGATGGGCGTGGAGATGGAAGATGCGCGATTCGGGAGCACTGTGTAGGCCTCGAGAGAATTGAAGAGGAGGAAACGGCCCTCTGGTGGACGCAGGGAACGAAGACAAACTATCTTTTCAGCTCCTTGGTGCACCACGAGTCTGGGCTTCCTGGAACGAACCAGACGGCGCCAAACGAGGTCGTGGGAGGGCGGCTGACTCCAATGCAAAAGCACCAAACGCCAGGGGTTCGGTTGGAGATTCCATTGAGCCTCTCGGCGCTACGGAGGTCAAGATTCTGGATGCCGCGCCATCCTCGCTGCCCGTTGGACGATTTTCCTGCACCAGGAGGATCGCCCTGTAAGGCCCCTGGACCGCTTAATGCACGCTTATTTGTCCATTATATAACCAGGAACTGTCGGTTCTTCCCCTATCGGGCCAGTGGCATCTGTAGCTGTAAGCACCAGCACTGCTTCGCGCACGGATGGATCTCCACATGCAATAATGGGACTTTCTTAAGAGCCTCTCGTCCGCAATCGTATTGAGGCGAGGCCCTCGCTGTTGCAGACGTTGGGGCCAAATTCCTCATTTTTGTCATATCGGCCGCAGTCCATGAAATATGCGGTCAGAGGCCTTGTTGACCACAGATTCCCTGAGAGTCCTTGGGCCATGCGAGCGACTACGTGGTGCATTGCCCCTGAAGTAGGATTGCCACCACAGAAATCAGCCGAGTCAAACGCTTTTCGGCCTGTTCTTCCAAGGAGGAGCGGGCCCGCTGCTGTTCCCTCCTGCAGCAAACGGCGCTGAGAATGGAAGATTGTTTTTCGTTCTTGATTGGTTGTCGCAATGATCCTTCATTCTCTTTGCAAGATGACCATTAGACCCATGATTCCAAGCATGACCGTCTTCAACCATGGGTGTTCGCTAAGCATGATGGTCACGTATCCAACTGCGGGCACGTATCCGCGTACACTACCGATGATGTCTTCTTTCCTGTCCAGGTAGCTCTGTCCCCGGGCATAGAGCTCGGTGTCGTCGGCGACGTTGTTATCACCTTTTGTGAGCAGTTTTGGGGAGGCTCTGGAGAGATTTCCGCTGCTGGAATGTCAGCCCGGGTGCACTGAACCGTTTGGGAACGGGCTTGTATACCTTGTGTCTGCCTCGATGGGAACTGTGGGCGCATGGCTCCGCACGACACGATGCACGATGGGGATATCCTTCCCTTTCACATTATAGACCACAATTTCTCCAACTTCTGCAGTCTTGTCTCGGTTCCAGAGAAACAGTAGATCACCACGTTGGAACGCAGGCTCCATGGAACCACTCAGAACCACCACGATGGGAGAGGGTGAGTCCGCGATGACTGACAGCGACTTCCATAACATGAAAGCTGTCGATAAGACGAGGGCGAAATTGAGGACCTGCGAGAGCGACTGCCGAGGGTTCGACAAGTAGGGCGAGAGGAATGGCAACATCGTGGCAGATTGCTTGTTATGGCTCTCGGTTGGAAGGTGGTGAGAGCAGATATCGAACAGCCACAACCGGAGCCCGTGAAGAGAAGCGGCGCATCGAACTTCAGAGATGTCGGGTCATGGTACCTCGGAGTGAAGCGCAAGTGAGCCCTGGATGAACGACAGGTGGCAGAAGTTCTGGAGAAGGCCCGAAGTTTACCCAGGATGATTGAAACGACGTGAACGACCTCGCCCACTGAGCCCGCGATTGTTACAGTACCTAGGCATTGGTAGAAATGAAATAGAGGCTACTAATATTAACCTGGTGTCTAGGTTTATTGGGGACGCTGCGATGCCAACTTTCTTGGACTACATTATGATTCATCAACTGCACTTCATCTTCAATGGCGGACGATTTTGATTCCTGCCAACCGCAATCTGGCTGACCTCACCGCAACCTAATCGCACGTTTATATGTCTGTTCAGCGTGCTGGGATACGTCTCATTGACAGAGAGGCCGCGCAATAATCTTTACATTCTCGGATCCCATCTATTGCCTTTTGGTGGTCAAACACACCGGCCCTCAAGAAGGCTGCGGCCTGGCGCCCATCTCACAGAGAGCAGGTCGACTCGGCCCAAACCCATCCGGTCAAACGGTTGGCAACGTCACTAGCATAGCAGTTCGTAGAGTGTCCTCCCTGATCCAGATTACCATCCTCCGCGATTGAGCCGGTGTTGTATCGTCGAGCCGCCTGATAATATGCCTGCGCGTCGTTGCCACTTGATGCCAGTTGGTTCAATATCTCCGCAAGCCCATCCCCAGTCGAAGTTCCAGCAACCCCATCAAAGACCATGCCAAAGATTTGAGAGCCTGGACATGGGTTCTGAAGGTTCCCATTCGTGTTGCAAGAGGAAGCGCCGTTGTGAGCTTGCATCAAGCCTGGGTTTGGCACGCCATTGTTAGTCGTTCGCACTCGGACGCATCCCTTGGACTCTTGAAGAAGAATGGCCAGGATGAAGCGGTGGTCGACGTTGGTCAAGTAGGCAACATATTGAACGGCATTCAGCACTAGGCCAATCTCCTCTTCACTATCGTCAGGTCCGTTATCCGATCCTAGATTGACACACGAGACGCGCATGACGCCCTTGTTGGCATTGAACCTTTGATAGATTAGCGGCCTCCACAAAAGCGCATCGCAGCTTCCACTTACATGTCCTCGAATGACACCCACTGTGCCACCACAGGCCAGCCAGCGGCTGCTGAACCATCCCCCGAATAGGCTGTGTACCAATCGCTTCCTGCTCCAGTTCCATCTTGCACGTCCGCTGGGTTGTTGTTTGCCCCAAGAGCAAACACCTGATTGATCGCACGAAGCCTGTGCGAATGCGTATGAGAGTGGACGTGAGCGTGAGCGTGGAAACCGACCACGCTAGCAAGCTGAGCTGCGGCAAAGAGCTACAAAAATGGTCAGATGGGGGGACAAAGCACTCAGTGGTGGGGATTCTGACAGTAGAACACATCATGGTGGACAGCTCCTTCCTATTTCCCGTGCACGCGGGTCAGGACCGGCAGTAATCTCTGGAGTGACGATGTGTCGTGGTGCCAAGGTGTTGTTCAGACCATGGGAGATCGAAGTGCAACAGTCGGGGCGGTAGTTGTCAAAAAACATGTCGGATATATCTCTGTTGCAGACATTTTTTGCGGAGTTGCAATGGGATGCCTCCAGCCATTCATCGCCTTTTACCATTCCTCCCTGTTTGATCCCTCAGTGGAAATACCTGCATTCCCTTCTAACCAAAGCATCTTGGTGGTTGTGTCTCGGACCTTGATAGCGTGTATTTCTAGGATTGGCATTGGTGAGGTGAAGAATCTTGTTCTCACATAAGCGACGGTCGCCCTGGCAGAAACTGTCACGCGAAGAAAATAGGCGGCTCCCCTCGAAAAGCTCTGTAACGATTTGTCGCCGCCTCCAGTCGGACAGCGCCTTTCACCAAGAAAGGCCAGTCTCTGGCGAAACCGTCCGTCACTTCCCAGCTCTCTGCGACATCTGGCTCGCCCCACAAGATGCAACCACATTTCAAAGCTAGGTCAATCTCATGCCAGGTATGTCTGCCAGCCAGCGCCATACATAATCTTTCCTGCAACGGATGCCTCTCGACGTACCAATGCACAATAGCATTGTCCCTTACCACGGAGTCGGGGAAAATGTCGAAGCACGGGTGGTGCGATACGGTTCGTTGTAGGTATGTCGGGTGAAAATCAGGGGCCAGCGTTGAGATGTCCACTGTCCCACTCACAAAAGGCGAGTCGTAATCCCACGATGCCATCAATTTCATGTCGAGTTTCAATGCGCGGATGTTCTTGCCCAGGCCTCGGAACACATTATAGTACATGAGGTTTATGAGCTGATCTTCGGGGTTTGATATCAAGTTAGGATAGCGAACGTTTCCGACCTCGACGAGCACTTCTTCGAACTGGACGGCGTCTGAGTCGGTAGGTGAATTGCCTTCGTCGAGTTCAATACTGATTAAACCAGCTTGCTGCAGAGTCTCCTCGAACTTGCGACACCATGACTGAAGGAGTCGAAGATGGCGCTGCGGGGACGAAGACACCAGAGCTTCGTCATCTCCAGATGACGTGCCAGCGGCAGAGACCAGAGAGGCTAGAGAGATTGGGCCTTTGGGGATCTGGTTATATCTTACGTCGAGAGCGAAGACCGTGACTCCAGGCACGCTGGACGCTCGATTGATTCTCGCTTCTGGCTCGATGCCGGCTTCAGCCATGGTCCGTTTTCGAGCCAGCTTTTGTTCAGCCTGGCGCTTCCCTGTGGTCGGTTATGAGTGGTTGAGGCAAGGATGTTGGGAATCGAGACTCACTATACGCTCGCCTGTTCAGCCGGTTCTGCAGTCTCCGCCGCTCCTTGATATTCGTCTTGCCAGCCCAAAGCTCTCCCACGTTCCGAGCCTCAGGATGACCCATCAAGGTGACGTCGAGGGGATTGTGATCTCGTGTCTTGACCAACGCCATCGCTCATGCAAGTCCTTGCAACCGTGCTTGCCTATGGCGGACCGCCTGTCGCGCTGGAAAATCTCGCAAAGCCCAAAAATGGACTGCTTGGTGCAAAGTGCTTTATTCTCGGACGATGGTCACTGGATGTACTTCAATATTTCATAGAATAGAAATTAGGAGAATGAACGCCACAGGGGACACTCAAGCAGCGCCACTGGGCGTGTAGGGGTAAATAAGACCTAGGCTCATGTTTTGTTGCTTATGGTGTTGCTAAGAAAGCATGATTACTATTCAACGCTTCGGCCGACATAGAGACTGAGCTCCAAATAAAACACCCTGGAGCTGACACCACGGGATTGATGACGAGGAGCCTGGTAATATATGGAACCGGGACGAGAATATAAACGATGAGAATCTGCCGGGGATGGGACGTCCAAAGTCTGCGTTGAAGAATCGGCGCTTTCAACTGCGAAAGCATTCCCACAACGCAAGTTGGCGAGACTTGTCCCAGTTCTTCACGGCCTCATAATCTCTGTTCCATGGCACAACGGCTGCAGATCTTGCAATTGGATTTTGGTAATTGACAAGAGAAGCACATTTGAATCAAGGGAGTGCCATGGACCGCGATGAGCAAGTAGGAATCTTCTACTGAAATGCAACTCGCGGTTAGGAAGTATGTCTGCCGTAAATTACTGCGCATGCGTTCTCCGAGGCTGTTTTCTGGCGGCGATGACGCAGAACTGACAAACCGGACACGCGCGCAACAACAAAGGCCTCGCCGTCACCATGAACATTCAGCGTTAAGGTCTTTTGATGGGCGTGTTGTCTAACGAATTGAATCATTTGGCAGTGTGATGGAAATCCTAGGGTCGCCCGAGGCCGGATTATCTTACATGGTCACCAGCCCAGCACGGGCACAGGATGATGGATGTCTTGGTCTTTGTCGAGCCCGCCATCCTCCTTTCCTCAAGGACGTTCCCAAGATCCGAGTCCACAGAGTTGCTTGCTTCTATCTGCTGGAAACCTGGGTCGTCGCTGCCGCAGGCTCCCGCAAAGCAACTCGAGATCCTCGGTAGGTTCTCTGACGCGATCTTCTGGCGCCTTTTGCGTAGGACGGAATTCACCATCCCGATCTGCCGTGTAAATTTCACAGAACTTTCGATTGACTCAATTCCATTAATGTCAAGATTCATGCTACGACATCGGGCCTGTTCGCTTTGGTATCATCGTGCCGCCCCGAAATGTAGAGGGTTTGTCATGGTGGCTTCTGGCTCGAAGAAATCAGAATCTCTCGGCCGAGCTGCAATAATAGCAAGCCGGTTTGAGCTCGTGGGAGTCCGTTGGTTCCTCATTACCTTAGCCTGTGAGTGCGGCGCCAGCCAGGCCAGGCCTCGAGGATTCCAGTTTCTGTCGCATTCCTTACTGCGTACGTCGATATTTCCATTCAAGGCTTGACAATTCTGCCTAGTCATCACCGACACTTCCGAAGTTCCTCCCGTGGTACCTCGTACCAGACCGGATGTGTATCGTACGACCGGAGGTATGGGAGTAAGCGACAGAGAATTGCATCATCGTCTCCTCTAGCAACGAATGAACAGCCTGCCCGATAGACACCCGGCGGACAAACTCTGTGAAATCCCGCCCTGCCGCTCTTACACAGCCAATCCCACAGTGCCCTTTCCGAGTCCATATTGCTCAAGCGGGTTAGCAGACTGAGAACAATCAGTGCGGCCGCCTCGATCTCGCATTCGATTGGTGCAGCGCCTCAATTGACGATTTTAATCGCAGGAGAATCGGTGTTTGCGGATGCAAGATACTTCCTTAAGCGGTATCGTCGCCTTGGCAGATCCTTGGCCTCTTGCCTTAAACTCCTTTACTCCGACTTGTGCAAGTTGGTCGCTGGTATATGCCTGTTTCCCAACGGCCATCACACTTGACTGAGAGCACAACAAGCCCTTATGGCCGGTCAGTTCCCGGCTGTCGCTATGCGTGCCTGCTCAGGTCTGCAGAAGGACTTAGCAACAACTTTTAGCCATCCGAATTTCATCATGCAGCCGACGATCTTGAGACAATGGGCCTCCCAGAGACGAAAGCATATAAGGAGGTCCAGGTAGGTGGTGAGGTAGGACTGTTCCATCTGCATACAACAAGTCCATGAAACAGTTCAAGGCAATAGTCTCAAGGCACAAGTCTACCAAGACATCTTCACCACCGCAGAAAGCAACTACATTACAACAGTCAGCAGTAGTTACACCAACAACACCCTCAAGCCAACCCGTAACCAGCATCAGATCAGCCAAAATGTCTAGCGCGCCACTCTCTGGTAAGGTTGCCGTCATCACCGGTGGAACCAAGGGTATTGGCGCCGCCACGGCAACTCTCCTCGTCAGCCTGGGAGCCAAAGTTGTCGTCAACTACGGTCGCGACACGGCCGCCGCCGAGAAGCTCATCTCCCAAGTCGGCGCCGACAATGCCTACGCGGTCCAAGCCGACGCTGGCTCCATCAGTGGCGTGGAGAAGCTGGTAAAGGCCAGCGTCGAAAAATTCGGCAAGATCGACATCCTGATTCCCAACGCGGGCATCCTCCCCATGAAAGACATCGAGTCCTGCACGGAAGAGGACTACGACCGCACGTTCAACCTCAATGTGAAGGGCCCGTTCTTCCTGGTTCAAAAGGCCCTGCCCTACATGGCACCGGGGAGCTCCATCGTGCTCATCTCGACCACTCAATGCCACGCCACGTCCGTGACCGGTCCATACACGCTCTACTGCGCGACCAAGGGCGCCATCGAACAGCTCACGCGGCTCCTCTCCAAGGATCTCCTCGCCAAGAAGGGCATCCGCGTCAATGCCATTGCACCGGGTCCCACTGCGACCGAGTTGTTCCTCGAGGGAAAGCCGCAGAAGGTGTTAGATACGATTGCGAGTTTCCACCCGGGAAATAGAATCGGGAAGCCGGAAGAGATCGCCGGGGCGATCTCGTATCTTGTTGGCGACGGTGCCAGCTGGGTCAGTGGCCAGACCATCAGGGTCAATGGAGGGCTTGCTTGAGGTTGTAATGTTATGTCACTGTGAAGACAGGAATAGAGAAGCGACGGGAAGGCGTTAGTTTTGTGACGGTTGCAATTCAGCGGCAGTGGCAGCGGCAAGAGCAGAGGCCCATGAAACGACATGTCGCTGGAGGGCATGCCAGAGATTGGAGATCTACTCATGTGTCATAATATCAAGACTCTGCAATATGATCGTTGTCCTGTCGCTTCAATCCCTTGATCCGTAGTTCCAAAGGCATTGCAACAGAGCCGGATGTACGCACTGGCCGAATGTACGCACTGCGAGATCGCCATATATCGGATACCAGCCTCGGCTCTGTTTCGCGGCGCGAATACCTCCTCCCATGACAAGAACGACTTCGACCGGCGGCCGTTATATTGTCACTGCCCATCTTTCATTGCTTGAAACATGGAGGCATGAGGTTCCGGGTTTATTTGCCAATAATGGTAAAAATCCTAAGCCGCTCGACCGCGGGTATTTGAATCATAGAATCATCCATCATATCATACCGATCATCACCGCCCCCCCCCCTCCTCGCAGTCACGAACCACTTGTCCGTGAAAAACCAACTCACAGACTGACAATATCTCGCATATGTCAGCTATGCCTAATTGCCAACGTCGTGAGGTCGAACGTATGCTATGGCCCCCATTGACCGACAAGGGACAGCTAGCGTCAGCCATGCTTGGCCCGGGCCTGCTTCGACGCGAACGCTTCCCTGATCCTATCGGCCTGTTCTCGCCTCTCCCTCTCGTACTTCTTTCGGTTCAGCTCTTCACGTTCCTTGCGCTCTTTCTCACGTTGACTGTCTGCCCCACCTGGTGCTCTCAGAATGGTGTTAGCTTGTGGAACCAGGGCAGAGGAAGGTGATTCGGCGGTATTGCAGAGGATGGCGTCCCAAGGAGGGTCCTTGGGGGTGGCATCGGCGATGTAGAACGTCTCGGGAAACGTCTGCGTCCCGCCGTCGTAGTACCACCGCAGAGAGATCGTGGAGGTCGAACTGTACGTCGTGCCGGCGTGATCGGTGATCTTGGTCGGTGGGCTCGACCGAATGGAACCGCGACTGGCCGTGGCTTTGCTTCTCGAGATGATGCTTTTCGACAATCCGCAGCCGTGGAGTGCATTGGCGAGCTTGACAGGTTGCTCTTGCCCGTCGGCAATGACGAATATGCACACCGTCGTGTTCGAAGCCTGTTCGCCAAACGTCAGCAAGGATGGCCGGTCTAGTGTGTGAAGGACTCGCGTTAATGCAAGCCTTCAAGGGGTGGAGGGTACCATTGGGAGAGCTCTGGTGGAATGGTGGAAGAGTTGAGGACGACGACTCTGCCATGAACGATATGAAGACTCGAGCTGATGGCCGTCTTGCATGTGAGGATTCGCGATCGGCCGATTGTACCCTGTCGCCATTCCTCGACAAGGCGTACACCGACAGGGCAGTGAGGCGAGAACAGGGCAAACGAACCAACAATTGAAATCCCGAGGCGCAGCTTGGACAAATCTTGTGTGCCCAAGCCCAGATTCAAATCCGCATGTGTTGGCAGGATGGTACTGGAGGGATTTGTCCCCTTCATATATCTGCAGAGGCCTGTAGATGGGAGCTTGCTTGGAAGATACATCCTTGTCGAGCGCAGGTTCGCAAAGCTGACATTCTGTTGCCGTCCGGCTCGCTGGTCACCTGGGATGGACGGGCGTGACCACGAGGGACGAATTTGTCACTTGAGTGCAGAGCTCCAGAAGACATCACAACCAGCTGTTGACAGTCAGGTTGAACAAGATCGCTCGAGGTACAAATCCCAGATTCTATCGTCGGAACCGCTGTCATCTCCTCCGGCTATGTCCAGTTGACCGTCTTCGTACAAATTACCCTCGTCTACCGTTCTCGAGCCATGATGGCGACTTCGAACCTCTAACCCCGGGCTGTGTAACATTCCGGTCCTCGGGAGCCGACCACTCGAACGCCGTGCGTGGTCTGAATCCAGATTCTTGTTCGGATTGTGTAATACAGCCTTCACTGCTGCAAGCCCCAGCAACAACGCCGCCGCCCACATAGTATGATGCTCTGTGTCCCATCGCTAGTCGTACATTCGAAACCAAAGGCTTTTCATAAGAGTGCACAGGCGCCGATTTCTTCCGGCTGGTTTGCTTTTCCTTTGAGGAGCGCGATCCGCTGTCACAAGAAAGCGGCAATGCACCCACCAAACACTTCAATTGGAACCACCAAAGCTGTTTGATTATTTCTTAGGCCAGGTCCCTTTTTCTGTTGAGTTCGACCAAGGCAATGAATTCAGCCCAGTGATCTTCGATCCATGGTCGGCCAAGGATGCAGTCGAACTTCGCGTCAGACTCCGGAGGCAAAACATAGAAGGAGGCACGATAAAGGTTCAGGGGGTGGCTCCTTTCGGAGGTGTCGCTTCGGAAATGCCACTGCAGGATAACAGCACTTTTGAGATCAGTGAACCCCCCAATGGATCGTACTCGGCCGTGGTATGGTTGTTTGCTCAAATCGAGCTCAGAGTGAGCTCCATGTGAGATCAGGTTGAAATCCGCCCCAGTGTCCAAGAGTACTCGTCTCGGCGTGGTGGACGATGGGAAGGCGGGTGTCTTGTAAGGCGAGTCCGGCCGCAGGTGGATGAACATCAATGACACGAAAATGTTGAGAGGTTTGCTGTTTCCTTCCATCACGCCGGTAGGGCCAAGATACTGCTGTTTGAGAGGTTGTGGCGGTCTGATCGACGCTTCATTTTCTCGCTGAGCCGAGCTAACGCTCTTAGGTTGCTGGCGCACATCATGAGAGGATATCGTCGTTCTCGTTTGCGAACGCGAGACATGTGAGAACGGAGAAGGCTGACAGCTCGAGGAGGCCTTCCTTAGACTAGATGTCGCCATTGTTTCTGCAAAAGGTCAGAGTCGATCATGACGCAGACAAGTCTTGAGGCCTCCTTCTCACCTGAAGCTCAGACGTTGCTGGGTCTCCTTGAAGTATCTGCGAATGAACTGCAACTTGGACTCACGCGTCAACGTTACCGGAACAGCTCCAGGCACAACAATACTTCGCCGTGAGTAAGACCAACAGCCAGATTCGATGGCTCTGCTGTAAACAAGACGAGGAAGCCATCAAGGTCTTTTAAGCGTGGTATGGTCTCTGCTTGGATTGAGTCGTCGCACAAGGACGGGGCCGTCCTTCGGGCGAGCTGCATATGTGACAAACTCCTCCCAACAAGGTGAGAACTCTTCCCTCCTATACAGCGCTGCAGCCGCTACCCTCCTGCTACTTGAGACATTTTGAATCCTGTGGATAGATATTTGGCTTCGGTGTCTAAGCGCGAACAGATTCGGACGGCTTAGAAACACCTCCCAATACCGTGGGTCAGTACCACAGCAGAAAATATGTCTTCTGCAACAGTGACACCACAGTCCCAAAACTAACAACCTCAAGAGAGCCAGTAACTATTTCGAGACCACCTCGGGAAGGGAACTTGCAGGCCGAGATCTTGCGTGCCATCTTGAAGAGGTCCGAGACTGTCAGACCCGCGAAAGGCAATGTTTCCAGTAGAAATACTGTCTCGGGAGGTAGTAAATAGACCATTTCTCCAGTAACAAGCATCTCTTTTGCTGTTGTTAAAAGTGACATAGGTAAGGGATATTCAGCATTCGGTGGATCTCATGTGCATGCTCATTTGGATAGCACGTGCTTCAGCGCCGACCTGTACTCTAGGACTAGCAACGTGAAACATCCATACGCTCTCCATGTCGAGAAGCAGGCATCCATGGGCTAAATGCATTGCGGGTGAAATGATCGAATGAGAGTTCCCGAGAAATTGCGTTGTCCATACGCCTTTCACTGGGGGCTCCCCGTCGGTGAAGTGATTGAAGCTGAGCCTTACAGAGGCCGCCATTTTCTTTGGGCAGCGACGCAGGTGCAGCTCACCACGCCCCACTGCTTAAGAGTGGCGGTGCGTTGGACAAGTTGTCTGTGAATCCGCATTATAAGCAGACATCCGCCTGTGTCCTCCCCGAAAGGCATACCCCTGGCTCCTCCATTTCCACATTCAAGCAGCCGCTGAAAGCATTTGGCGGCAAGATGACCGGTTACGGGGCGTTAGCTGCGATGATGGCCAACAACCACAATATCGAGGCCTTCAGAAGATTCTCCAGTCTGAACGTGGAGAACATTCTGCATATGCAGGCTGAATTACAGCATCTGGAGGCAGTGATACATGAAGTCAGGGCCATGCCAGAGTTGAACAGCTTCGACCGGATCTGGATTGACCGTCCCGAGAACATGTCCGAGGAGGATATACGTCGAATTTTTGAGCGGTCAAGGACCCTGCTGGCCCAATACTGTAGGAGGCATTGTGTCAGAACTAGTGGCCAAAATAGATTGACTGACAGTGGAGTAGATCAAGCATTGCTGCGGACAGCAAGAATCAATTCGCTGCATCGACCCCGGAAAGACAACCTCGAGCTCCGCAGGCAATGGTATGACGAAGAAAGTGGTGGCGATCAATTTTTGTATGGCGTGGAAGCTGGCATATTCTGCGACTCGAGCATCGAAGCAGACATGTTGACTCTGGACGATAACATTGGAAGCAAAGATGCACTAGCCAACTTCCTCAGCGAGAAGGTTGTGCCATTCTACCACCGGCTCGTAGGCTACAAACTTCACCGGTCAATGGCAGAAAAGGCATTCGAGCGGACATGGGAGTATCGCCCGGAGACTTTGGTGCATGTTGGGAACGCCATATGCATGCTGCTGTCAGCCGTCATACCAGCCTCGTCAATCCTGGTGCTCTTCAGTGTCAAGAGCATGGCGGCACGGCTGGTTGCCATCAGCATGATGAGCTTGGTTTTCTCATTTTTGATGAATATAATTGCTCAGAGGCGAGCCGACGTCTTCATGTCCACGACAGCGTTCGCAGCAGTGCTCGTCGTGTTTGTGGGATCGGCAAATGTGATGGGTAATTGATGGTCGACGCCCGCAGGCGCACACAGCTACAGCAGAAATTCTCCGAGCGGTAGTACAGTGACACCTTTGGAAGGCAGGCGACTGATCTGGAGGATGCCATTGTCGGTGTTGTCTCACAGAAAATGCCGTGGAGGTCTCAGTGTGCAACTGAAGGCTGAAAGGGACCGTTTAGGATGTATGGAGCAGGTTGGCGAGCGGAAAGACGGGTGACCGGTGTCGCCGGCCCTCCCAGAACTGGAATGTCCTTACACGACCGAGTGTGCTTCGGGAAATCAAACAAATTGCTGGGGCCAAGTGTCTTGAACGCGCGTTAGTTGAGCTCACGGAAGGGAAGTCTTGCTCAATCAAAGCGGATATCAATTCCGACTCGTTCTCAAATTACTCCGTCCTCAGTCGAACTCGGGATTGGCCGGCAGATGAGCAAGGGATAGAAACATTTGACATTGAACACTTGAAAGCAGTGGAATGTGATGGCCTGACTCCCTTGCTGCCAGCTGAGATGGAGTGGTGAGTGGATGGTTCATGGCGCCTCCACTCGGCACAGGAACATCTTTTTCCCACCTCAGGTTGGGGACGACCCCGCCTGGCTTGGCGCTGACGAGCGCTCTGAGAGGCTGGGCCTGTAGGAACTTCGGTTAAGCAGTCGAGCTTCCTGGCAAGTCAAAGCGCGCGGTTGAAGCATGACAAAAATCGAAGCTTTGGAGGGAGGAGCTGCGAGCTGCCCCCCAACCTCTTCCCTCCGAGCCCTCACGCTCGGTCACGACGCCTGGCGAGCTCGGTTGCCCCTCACCCACCCAGTCTCGCACTTCTTCTCTAGCTGACTCTCTCGTCTCTCCACCAGCCCTTCCGGAGAGCTCGCTCTGAAGCTCCTACCTAGTCAAGGGGCCTGCACGACTGATGGACCAAGTCTTGCTGCGTCATGATGCGCGTCGGCACCCTATTTTCCCATCCGTCCTGCCCTGAGCGCCTCATCCCCCCTCTCCCGAGGGCCTCTTGCGCTCCCCTGAGTTGCTTACTAGCTTAGACCTGGGTCCTGATTCTGAGCCCCAGCTCTGACGTCTGGCCAGCAGCTCCCCCAAGTCTCCCAACCTCAGCCGTCTGCCGCTCACCCCCCTACCTGGAATACGGTCCTTGCGGCCTCTTCCTCTCTTTTGTTCCCCTGGGTCGTCCATCTCTCCTTCTAGCTGTCCTTAGCTCTCCTTCCAAGTTCCCATCAAGCCAGCCTTGATCTACACCTTTCCGTATACTTGAGCTACTCCAGATACTATGGCGCCGCCCAGGAGGCGTCGAGCCGAAGACGAAGACGACGAGGAAGAGGAGCTGCAGAGCTTGCCCGAAGACGACGAGGAAGAAGAGTGAGTAGTCCGGAGCCGTCTATTTTCTCACTACCTTTCCCGGCTGCCTGGGACCGCAAGGTCGCGCACAGCACAGCTTTTTATACCTCCATGCCACAAGGCTGCTGCCGCCTTCTGCTCAGTGCGCAGCTCAAGTCACAGATCGGTGCTCTTCCTGACCAGACTTACACTGTTATGCACTTGCCCACTTACTCCTTTGCGCCTTCAAGCTTGGTCGAATCCCTTTTGCCTGATCCCCATTGCTGACAGTCGTGTTAGGGAATACATTTCAGACGAGGATGAAGATGTGAGCTTCCCTGCCCACTCATGTTCAACGTCCTTTTTGATCAACCTGTGTGCTCCACAAGTATCAATTCATGCTAAGACGATTCGCAGGACGAGGAAGGCGACGAAGAGGAGGATGAAGAGGAGGTTGAAGCCGAGGATGATGAGGGGGAGGCAGCAGCCGAAGGTAAGATGCGTACCAGACGACCTGCGACAGCCCTCGCGAGTGCTAGACAATCGCTGACCATCCATTTGCATAGCTCCACCTCCAAAATTGAAGCGCAAGGCCCCCGAAGATGACGCAGAGCCTGCGACGAAGAAGACCAAGCAGACCGAGGACAACGGGGAAGAGCTCGATGAAGAGGAGGCTGAAGATCTGGAAGGAGAGGAAGATGATGATCAGGAGGAAGAAGCGGACGAACCCAATGTCAAGACGAAGGTCATCTCGGGCTCTGAGCCCAAGAGCGCTGCCGCCCCGGCTGAGACTGAGGACCTCGACGACGAGGACTAGTTATGGATTACCCTTGTAGGTGGCTTCTTAGGCAGATAGTCGCCGGAGACATAGAAGACCAAAATTTATTCGGCGACAAGGGCGGAGTCCCGCCTAAGCGACAGAAATTTGCTGCACTGACCTCGCGCACCCTTTAATACTCTCTCCGGCCTTGTAATGAGCTTGAGCTGTCCCATGATCCTGATTCCATATAACGCCTCGCCTAGGCCAAGCAATGAATGATTTGTCGCAGGCTTCAGGTTGCAGCGCAATTAGCGATCGAACGGCGTTGAGAATCACTTCATCCCGATTTTGCAAGTCATATCTTTATCCGACCCTGTCTTGGCTCGGTTTCTCTTGTAGGTACGGACGGTATCAAGCTCTTTTCCAATTGCCATTTGCTGCACTCCTGTCAATACGGCCGAACCGACTTCCTGCATCACATCGATCGATGCCAGGGAATATCAAGAAAAGTCAAATGTGTTTTGAAGATTTGCGCCGATAGCTCGTTGCCAGCTTCGTGAGGTTACGAGCAACAAATGGCAGCATCCTTTAGCAACCTATCGGACATAACATTTGGTTGCTCGTGAACACAGCCAAGCATCGCGGCCGAAGCGGCCGCGCTGAGAAAACCCGCGTAGCTTGTCATCGCCGACGTTCGACCTGTAGATCTGCTACAGTCTCATTTAGGCCACCAGACCTGCATTGTCTGCGGCGCCCGCTCAACAGCGCCGCCGCGGACCTCCATGCGATTGAGCCTCACTATTCCGCTTGCACCACTTCTTCTCGTGCTTCAGGCTGCCAGCCAAGCTGCGGCGTTTGTTGGGGAATGCGAGAGGCGGAGCCGTCTCCCTCATGCATAGACTGGCTGATCTATTGAATGCTATCTGGATGCAAACCCCAGAAGCAGCGTCATGGCTGGACAGGCCGCCACAGAGTCCCATTTTCTTGAAGGGGACCTTTCAGCTCGAAGCCTTGAGGCGAAAAGCATTTAAAGGCCCAGTGCCCATCTTCAGACCATAGTATCTCTGTATCATTCGTCTCCGGATTTTGCTGAGGTACGTCTTTCTAGCATATACCATCAGTGGCGGCTCGTTTTCTCCGTGATTGAAACAAATCCGGCTACTATGGCAGTGCCCAAAGTGTGGTTTATTACAGGCTGTTCATCTGGTTTCGGAGAGGAGCTTGCACTCAGCGTGCTGAAGCGAGGTGACAAGGTTATCGCAACTGCTCGTGACCCGAGAAAGCTTGAAGCCATCAAGATTGCCGGAGCGACCACAATTGCGTGGGATGTCACTGCTCCATTGGAGGAGCTTAAGAGGGCCGCCGCAGAAGCACACAAAACTTATGGCAGGTTTGACTACCTGATCAACAATGCTGGCTACAGCCAGGTTGGTGGACTGGAGGAACTGACGTAGGTCTTTCCTGGCCGCTATTGTGTCAATGCCCATACTGACCTGAGAAGGCCGGAGGAGACTCAAGCACAATTTGCTACGAACGTCTTCGGGCTGTTGAACACGACTCGCGCAATTGTCCCGTATATGCGAGCGCAACGGGCAGGTGTGGTGGCCAACTTTTCCAGCGTTGGCGCCTGGCGCGGTTACGCGGGCGTCGGTCTATACTGCGCATCGAAATGGGCAGTGAGCGGCCTGTCAGAAACATTGTACTACGAGTTGGCCGACTTCAACATCAAAGTCTGCACGATCGAGCCCGGCTATTTCCGGTCCAAGTTCCTCAATCCTGGCAACTCGCTGAAGAAACAAAACACGATTCCAGACTATGAAGGTACCGCTGTCCGGAAGGGTGAGCAGTTGATGAAAGAGTACGACAACAAGCAACCCGGTGACATCAAGAAGGGCGTCAAAGTCATTGTTGACGTCCTTAGCGGTGACTCTGGTCGAGAGATACCGATGAGATTGGTGCTGGGGAAGGACGCATACGGGATGATCAAAGGAAAATGCGAGGACACGGTGAAGGGTATGGAAGGGTGGAAAGACCTGACTTGCTCAACTGATATAGATGACGAATAATTGCATGGCGGTGATCGAGCCTCGATGACCTGAGGCTTGAGCTAAGCTGGCATTCGAAGAATGAACTCGAACATAGTATTATATGCGTTCAATGTTACATGTTCGGCCACCTCTTCACGCAGAGCTGTGATTGCAATAGATGGTCTTTGTTCGCAGATGCACACAATGGGTGTCTCCTTTACTCGCCGAATCTTCGAATTTTCTCATCATCCACATCGCGACTCTGGTATCTTTGTCCCTGCATTGAAAGGTGTTTTGCTCAACCCCATCACTCACCAGCAACTGCGCCCTGCAACATCGGCTGGACATGAGGGAGGCGTAGAACTAGTGAATGATCACGCCTCCCACACACTTGCCCCATGCAACGACATTTCCTCAGTGGGAGCAGCAAACACGCCTTCTTTTGCGAACGTCAGCACAGTAAGGCAGTCGCCTAAACATGAGGCCGAATCTGAAGAGCAACGAGGAGCTCCTAGGACTGCTCAGAGACAAGTCGTTCCAGCAGTGTGTCAATTACATGATCCCTTGCCTCCCATACATTCTGGAAGGCCTGTCGCGTGACGAGGGGAGAGTGGAAGGGTTGTGCAGCCTCACAGTGAGCCATTGCAGATCGAGACCGTGATCGTTGCGCCGTCCGGCCTGAATTGTTTCCCCTTGCGGACGTGCTCCTCTACCCCAATGTCAGAGGCAAGATGACATGGCAGCATGATTCCACGTTCGTAGAATCTCCCGTTCCTGCTCACCCCTCTTGATCCACCAGGGATAAAAATAACCGATCTTCCTCCTCCCTCTACGAAAGCTTAATCATACCTGCCTTTTGAACCATAGTGCCGACTCCATCCCCCGTCGCTTTCCACCCTCACCTGTCAAGATGCGTTTCGTATCCTATTCCACCTTCGGTATGTGCATGGCATCCTTCCTCAAGCCTTGTTTTCTCACGGCTCCCCCTGTTTCGCTCGACGCCGGCTTTTCGAAGCTTTCGGCGAATGTCTTGGCCTTGATGCCGTGCATACTGACACCCTTGCAGTTCGGCAAGCCGAGCCCAAATGAGGGTTCGGCCATCATTATTTGGAATTCGGACCAAATATAGATGCCGGCAATCATTCGTTTGGATCGATTTCCCCCGTGCTGATTGCCAAAAGCCGTCGTTGATCCAATTGACAGGGCTGAATGGGGTGGCACACAGCAACAAAAATCTCCCCCTGACCACTGCTGTTGCCACTGCGAACTCCTTTGCTTTCCACATTCTCCCCCAGCAAGGGACTTTACCCTTCCTCGGTCAGTCAAACAGTCAGTGCGGACGAACGCCGTGCCACTACAATGGCCAACGTACCATAGTGCCGCAGCATGGCTGCTAATAATATCAACAACCCTTTCGTCTGCTACATCGGCAGGAACCGTATCTGCTGCCGGGATTCCCATGGGTATGGCATTGCATATGCACCTGGCCACAGAAAATATGCATCCTATCTGCAACCACGGTTCTGGGTGCGACGGTCGGGTCCCACACATATCGACGGCTTCATGCGGGCAGCACGCTTCACCAGTCGAGGCAATCCATGTATGTCAACGTGACCGTTGCCCTTCTCGACCAAGCAGGCGAGCCGGTGGATCACCTCGACATGGCGTCAGCTCGCTACACAGCATACTTGTAAAAAGTAGCGACCGCTAACTGTGTGTATGTGCGCGTCTTCCATTGTGGCTATGCGTGGTTGCCACCTCTACAGCAGCACCGTCACCCAACCCTCCTGCTGGCACTCTGCTCACAGTACACGCGGTCTCTCTTCCACCTTTGCCGATGAGATCGTAAACCTTACCCAGAGCGTACAGCACACACTAGAGGAGAGGAGTATCACCTTGTCTTTTTATTCCTTCTTCATACTCCCTCCCTGCCGCTTTATTCCACACCCATGTCCAATCTCCGCCAAGTCAGCCTCGTGAAGTGAGTGGAAGAAAGCAAGGCTGAATCCCACCCCGACGCGCACCACCCACCACTACTGATCATCCTTTCCCGATCTCGACCCCACCCACACAGACGAACGATGACCATCTCGCCGACTACTACTCTCCCTGCCTGTCCTTGTACACAGTAAGTGCGGACGGATCCATGGGTACACGACGGTCACCTCCCCCCTACTTTCCCATTCCCACTTTCCTACCCTACCATCCACTTCCCTATCCCGATAAGGTAGGTGTGAAGGTTGGCGGGGAGGCAGCTTGAAATGTACATCGGCTGCCCCACAAACCGAGGACGCCAAAGCCTAAATATAGATGCTAGCGATCTGGCCATCGTACAACCTCGCTTGATCATCCCGAGCCGGGTATTTTGGGATTACGAATATGGTCTCCTTGTACCTCGTATGCGTCCCGTGTATGCATTCTATGTTGTCTACACGGACACAAATCCTGTCGAGGGAAGTTCGAAAGCAGCAATTCAGTGCGTGGACCGCGTCACCCATCCCATCCCATCCCATCCCTTCGAGTTCCATCTTGGAAGGGCTCCGTCGTCGTGTGCATCATGGACTGTGTTGCGTCTGTATGGTATTGGCAATTCGCGGAAGTGGGAAAGTGTGAATAGCACCGCTCCGTCTATACCGTGTATGTATGTAAGCAAGTATGTATGTACTGTTCATTGGGCTCGTGCCATCAAATCATGCATTGCAGGCTTTTTTGCTTGCTGCTTGCCACCCAGCCTGCCACCCCTACCCCCAAAGGCCTCGTCAAAGAATGGAGGGAACAATAGGCCGTGGAATCACACAAACATGCGAGCAAAACCATAGCCTCCAAACCAAATCAAGTCAGCGCATGTGCCTTCGCTGTTGTAGCCATCCCGTCCTCGCTGCCCTCCCAGATGATCCCCAGAAATGCCAAAGTGCAAATGCAATAGCCGTTCTCGCCTGCGCTTTTCCTTCGTAAAATGACCAAATCAGTCGTACTCTGTCCATGCTATGCGCTCCGAATCACAAGGCCGCTCGGTCGTAATTTTCAAGTGCTAGTGCTGTACAGTTGGTGAGCTCGTCGTATCGCTCCATCTTCTCCGCGCGTCAGTATTCCATCCAGTCGGCATACGGCGGGGCCAAGCATTCCGCCTTGGTCGAGAAGTGGCCTTCCTGAACCTGTAGTCCCTGGTCGGCTAGTCACATGTGCACGGTCTGGCCTTCGTGGCTGAATGCATTCTCCATGAAATTCCAATCGATGTCCCCCGAGTTCAGCCTCGGGTGTGGGTCGAGGTTGTATCCCAGCAGGGCCGTCCTTGCGTGCGGGTCGACCTCGTTGCTCCCGAAACTGTGCTCCGATCCGCCCACGGGGAACTGCTGGCCTGGAAATGCTGGGAGGAAGTCTTCCGTCGAGCCATGCGTCGCTGGTTCCGAGTACAGGCTGCTGCGCATGCCCGACTGCCATTGCATGGGCGCGGCAAAGGAGCCTGGAGTATCAGGCTGGGAGTATGCGTGGGTGACGGATGGATTTGACAGAGCTTGGAACGCGGTCGGTTGAGCAAGGTCCATTTGATGGCTGGTTGGCGTGGGGATGTTGAATTTGGCGTTGGGTGGTGTGGACGAGTAGCTCCTTCGGACTCCGCCTCGCTGGGCTTTCTGGCGCTCTAGGACGGCTTTCATTCGCTTGCGGATGATAGCATTGCTGCGCTCCAGTGCTGGCATGGTGTTGGACGTCTTCTGGAGGACCTCGAGGAGGAAATTTAGCCCGTTCTTTTGGGCTGTCATTGCGGGGTCTTCGCCCGGTTGGTATTCTCGCTCAAATCGTAGGACGGCGATCGTGGCCGCGATGTAGACACTGTAAGCGTTCAGGTAGGAAATGTGGGTGAGCCCGAATGTGTTGGCCTGTAGCACAATCAGGTCATGAATGGCGCTCGTTGCCTGGATGCACATCTGCCATGATCGCGCCGGCCCCGGGGCGTTCATGTCGCGTGCTCCGAGGATCACTGGTCGGTGGAGGAGAATAACGGTCGTGTGGTAGAGGAGGTTGAGGGACATGATATGAACTGGCGGAGCGAGGGATGGCATTTGGTCCGGATTGATTCTGAGGTGAGGCGGTAACGAGATGAGCCAGTCTCGCAGGTCGCGTGAAATCCGCACGAAAGGTGCCTCGCTTGCTGCTTTGGCTTCCGCTGAGTGCTCCTCCTCCTCCATCTCCCGTCTCGCGGCCGCCTCAGAGGAATATATGCTGTGCATCAGATCGTTCAGGATCACGCAAATCTTGCACAGTTGGCGGAAACATGAAACCACGTATCCGGGACAAGGAGGATAATTGGGCGCGTTCGCGAGTTCGGGTGGTGGTGTCTCCCCGTAATAAGGCGCCCACAGGTCAGTATCGCTGTAGTCGTCCATGAAGGTAAGCGGAACTTCTTCGGTGGCTGGAGTGAAGCCGGGCATTCGACCCAGATAAAGAGAGAGGATCTTGTCCCAAGTGTAACAGCTCCAGAACAGGCGTTTGCGGATCTCAATGTCTTCGGGCGTGAGGCTTTTCACAAAGGCTTGAAGCTTGTCACTGGGCAGGTGGATTCCCATATCCAATGCCATCCGGAATGCAATGCCCGAGAACGTCCATGCTTGAGAGGATCGCCCAAACACCACCTCCCTGGCAGACTGTTGCAGGAGGGCTTGGATCGTCGGTATTGAACTGTTTCGTAAGATGTCCATGCCTAGCCCAAATCGCGCTTCGTCTGTCATCTTTTGCATAAACTCGCCAGCGGTCATGGAGCTGCCCATGGGACTGTGCTGGCTTAGCACGCTATGATACTGATCCTGGTACACGTCGTGGTTTAGAAATCTTGAGCCGTGCGCGTGTATCACCTATAGTTGTGTTGATTAGTTGGCCATACGCAGTCTTCAGTCTGGCCATGCGCTTACCTTCAGGAGGGTCTCGGAAAAATAAGGCGGGTCCTGAGCGCCTGGGGTGTTCAAATCCACCATGGCCATGCCTCTCGTGAACGCAGGCCTGTACACAAACAAGAACAGAGGGTGCATCCAGCACCAATGATACTTTAACAACTCATGGGAAATCTCTTTGGGAACGTTTGCCTTGGCCGCGCCGTTGGCTATCGCGAAAGGCTCAATCTGCCTTTGATGGGTGGCGTTCAAGACGAGGTCGCGCTTCACGCGCTGATCTTCCTGGGGATTGACGATGTAGTTGAGCTGCGCAGTTATGGGCGGTTGATGGCGTTGGGTTGAAGGAAATTCATGGATCGGCGAAGTTGAGTTGTGGAAGGTGACGCCTCCGCTGTCGTCCACACTGATGTCGGCTTCCCACTTGATCTGGCGATTCCGAAGCGCAAGCACTTGACTGGAACTTTGCGAAGCTGCCGTTTCGCTGGCGGGCGATGCGGACGGCAGTTTCTTCTCATCGTGCGACCCGGCCTATCGAGGCATGAGTGACGGTGGTCGGCGAGGAATGGGGCCATTTCATACCCTTGAGAGCCAAACTTGAGTCTTCGCCTGTCGCAGTTGCGACTTGAGCTCTTGGATTTCTTCCTCCAAAGATCGCACATATGCGAGGGACGGTGGCTTATCGTAGTGGCAGTCGTCTTTGTACGCTATGCACCTGCAGGGCGCATAAGATGGAGTTCTCTTTCTGGGGATGTTGGGAATACCTACGTCGTGCATTTGGGTGTCTTGCCGTCGCATTTTGACTGCCGCCGTGTTAGCCACTATGTACGCCCAAAATGTCGATGAAGCACCATCTCCGATCACGATGCGGCAGAAGATCATCACCACCGCGGGGTCGTCAGTACCTTTCGTCTGCGACAGCCGGCGCACGTCGACTTGCGATGTTTGGACTTGGGCTTCTCTTGGACGTCGGCGGGCATTTTCGAGAGTCGAGGGATCGGTCCGTGGCAGGCTACGTCGAGGGTCTCGATCGCGAGTTCAAGTTGAAGTCATGGCCAGAGCCTCGTAGGGCAGTGAGCGTCTTTGAATGGATTCTCCTCACGAGATCAGATCAGAATTGGAGAGCAGGACTAGTATGTCAGCGATGTGCCACCCCCTGCTTCAGGTCTACGAGGTCTAGCAGGATAATTTTCGCAGACGCGCACGGTCGGCGCACGCAAGTACGGTTCTAGCGTCATGCAAAGGCGATTGTCGGGATCAATGCAAAGCTGCATGGATAGCAGGGGTCTCCGCAGCGGGATCACGGATGGGCAGTTGGGCCAAAGCATGGACCAAGGCATGGAGGGACTGGACTGGGAAAGGAAAGAGCCCGTTCAGCAGTGAGTTACTTCCTTTCTGGAATGGCAAACTTCGTGTGCCACGTCTCGAGAATTTTAGGAGTGACCGGGGGCAGCTTAGTCTGAGTTCGGGGACGGTAGGGATGGTGGGATGACGACGTCTTCTGCGTTCCAGCACCAGAAGGGAAGAGGGTGTCTGGCCAGTCAGTGGCAACTACCGAAGCCA
Source organism: Phialophora chinensis (assembly GCA_016109575.1). Classification (NCBI taxonomy): domain Eukaryota; kingdom Fungi; phylum Ascomycota; class Eurotiomycetes; order Chaetothyriales; family Herpotrichiellaceae; genus Phialophora; species Phialophora chinensis. The sequence continues at coordinate 937,943 of JADWPU010000013.1, forward strand.
CAACCACTACGCAAACCTCGGACAAGTCGGAGTATTGGAGGACCTTGGTCGATCAGGATCTGTAGAAGGGCAATTTGGACAAGACCGCATCAGGGCAGCAACCACGCCGCTTTCAGCTGTCAGATCGAGTGGTGCCAACACGGGCCTCCTCCCGGGGATAGCCAGGACTATTGCCGCTAGAACAGGGGAACCACCGGGTGTCATGACATTGTGTGCATTAGCGGGCAGACTTCGCTTCGAACGAGAGCACTTGACCATCTCAACTTGCCTATCTTGGTCCTAGGAATGAGAAGCAACGAGAGCCACAACAGCCCGTTTCGAGAACGATGAGCCGCGAGAACTCGAGAGAGTCTCCAGACACCTCGTGTACGGGCCACGACAGACTGGAAGTAGAGAGCAGACGGTGGAATTGTCAGGCTGCGAGTGCCAACCTCGTATTGGAGACGCTGCTGTCCCGGGTGCCGGTGTTTGGGGCACTTTTGGGCGACAGGACGGCCGCTAGAGCAGGAAAGGGCAGGTGGTACGTAACGGGGACATCGACTTGCTACCCAGTAAGACAGCAGCGCCCATCGAGATCCCGAGATCGCTGGAGTGTCGTCGCCTTACACGGCCTTGGACGGACGGGGTACCGGGGAGCAACAGCGGCGCACGCCTATGTACCTTTCAGGGCCTTCCTCTGTCCAGTAGTACCTGGGCTCTCCAGTTCACCAGTTCACCAGCTCACCAGCTCACCAGGCTCATTAATTCAAAGCACATTCACCATCGCTTGTTCGACTTGTAGTACGGAGCACTCAATAGACAGTCCCTTCCCCGATTTCTTGCCTTCACTGCCACTCATGTTCATTCCCGCCGTCATCTCTCACAAGCCCTAACCACGCCACCGAACCTTCACCGTGATGTTTGGAACACGCCTTCTCAACACGAACAGTCGGTCAGCCAGCAGAAAACACGCTTTAGGTTAGTCGAAATCACCTTCAACCGTCGGGAACCAAACTCATCAACCTCTCAGATCATCGTGGAGCCTTGTGCTCACTCTTCCGGTATTTGGTATTCGTTGGTATCACGGGGACTCGCTCATTGGAGGCCCTCTGCTGGTACTCCGTACGCCTTCCCGCATCCCTCGTTCCAATGAAACCCCCGACTGCGTCCTGCATGGAATTGCTTAGATTTGCGCTTGCACTTGACCACAACTGCTTCGATGATGACACACTTGGAATCTTCTCTACCCTTTCTCTCGATGCCGCTTTCACGTCCTCTGCGGAACCGCATGTCGATCGTCTAAACTGCTTCCTTTCCGTTGGAACGAATACGGAGTGCGAGCCAATCGACATACTCCCTGGACCCCAAGTATAGCACCGGTCAGCACTCTCTTCAATATAAGCACTATGTGCCTCTGCCTTGCTCCAAGTCTTGGGAGCCAGACGCTTGGAGTTCCACCTCCCTTGCTGCCACGAGGGGGCCCACATACCAACCACTGAGCTGCGACAGCTGCCAGGGCCATGATTGATCCAGTAAAGATGTCCAGTACGCGTGTCTGCCCCATCAGTTCGGTCTATCTCTTGGAGAACCCTGGTCGGGTTTCGAGACTACTAGTTTTCGAGTTGGCAGCAAAACGGAATTCGAAACATCGACTTCCCAACCAGAACAAAATCCAATTCGTTATGTCGACCACGGTCTTTTAGGCTACGGGCAGAACTATCAGCCAAAATCTGCCGCCCAAGAACCATCGGATATTCATTTCAAGCACAGACAGTGACTAATCCTCTGTGTGAGACGGCGCTGATATCCGACACTAAACATACCTACCCTTGTCGTATACAGGACCCTTCGACATCAGCCAACATTTCGAGATTGCTGCTCCATCTCGGCCAATTGCTCCAAGTCCACAAATGGGTCTGCGAGTTGACGGTCGCGCCGAACCGTCTTCTCGCGGCGAAGGCACCGAATCGAGCTCGATCGTGCAGAGAAGGATTGTCTCTAAATTTGGCGCGCCCAACGCACTCGACAAAATCAGGCTACGTGATGTGTGCGCTGTGCATCTTGCCTCTGGATTACGAGTGAACTGCCTGCCCACGAAGCAACTCTAGGGACATTTACGAATCAGGTGTCTGCTGGTATGTCATGCTGTCAGTCGCTGAGACTCAGCCTCGAGACTTGCGAATGCTCTTCTTCCCCAAACACGTTCACATCGTTGCGCCGCTTGCTACGTGATCCCCTCGAGTGAGCGCTGGTGACCTCTTTGTCTGCGACCGAGTACTGAGCCACAAGCATTGTCAGCTTCAGGGCATGGCTGGTTCGTGCAAAGCCAGAATGGCCATGGATAGACTGTGAATGAACGACGGCCCGACAATCCGCTCAAGATTCATAGCCGATATCCGGGGTTCATCGAGGGATCACGCCGTTGAGGTTTGTACCGTCTTTAGTCATTCGACTGGCCACAACAGCCTAAATTACCCCTCCATGCACCCACTCATGCAGAGGGACTTGACCAAAAGTACGGACCGAAAGGGTACTTGGTAGTGCATCGTGGCAGTCAGTCAATCATATGGGCCCGCTTCCCGGGTCCCCAATCACGGCAAAGACTTTCCAAGCGTCTAGTACTGGGTCATTATTTCACGCGACCAATGCATTGTTCTAGCTCCTTGACGTCTGTCTCTGTTGGCGCAGTCGTTGCTGGCGTCGAGAGAGTGACTGAAATCAAAGGTTCTGTTCTCCCGTTTCCCCACCATCCGAGGGATTCTGCTTCGACAGGGAGCCGACTTTGACAGCTCGTAGTCTGTCCCTCCGAGGCTATTGTTCACGTCAAAGTCGTGGACGGCAAGCAGTTCTTCGCAATCGCCATTTTGCTCCAATGTTGCAATCGGCTGGAAATGCCGGCTTCGACGCCAAACTGGAATCTTTGATATGTGATTCCAAATGCTCCTAGCCAAGTTAGCCGCTTTGGTCGAAGATGGAGACGAAACTTTCCAACCTCTTCATACCAGAAATAACGCTCAGCAACGTGCTCGTTTCTTGACGACGAAGGAAACCGCCATGAAAATCGGGGCTGCGTCCTCATACTTACCTCGTATGGACAAGGTTTGTAAACTCGGCGGTCCATAAGGTCTAGCCCTGTGTTGAGGAGTAGGCTTTCGCGGGGGGAACGGTCTTGCCGCAGACTCGTGTATCTCTGGTCCTCGAAGCAGGAAAGATCCAACACGTCGTCTGCAGCAAGTCACTCCGGCGGATCCAAATCCCTGCTTCTATACCGCTAAGCGACGGGGAAAAGTCCCAGTTTCATGCGCAACGGCCCATGCTCCGTGTTGTACCCTTTGTGACACTGGTCCAGGTCGACCTAGCACGACGAAGTACCCCGGCGGGCATCGTTGGTCGTTGGCCGCTTTGGGCGATGCAAAGGATATTTTGAGGGAAAATACTCCGTCGACCGTGACCAGAATCAACCTCAACAATGTTCCGTGTCTGATTTTGCAGCTTACGGTCAAAAGCTGAAAGTGGGGAGAGACCCCTCCGAATGTCCCCTCCATACCAGCTCACTCAGGGCACCTCGTCGTCGTTACAGTCTAGGTACGCATCAGGGCTGCCTAAGTATCTGTTAGCTCTCCGGAATGTGGCCGGTCAGGTGCCAGAGGTGGTCAAACAATCGCCAGCTGCGTAGACCGCAGACATGTGATTGCAGATACATAAGTCTGCCTTGGGCCCTGGTTCCAGCCTTCCGATCCAAGATCTAGACTGAGGCGCAGAGGGCAAAGAAACCGCTTGTCTGTCATATCAGCTGAGAAAAGCTATAGTAGCAGGCAAATGTGCCCCCGTTTTCGGGCGAGAGGTGCAATGAGTGCAGAGTGAGCCAATTCTGGTTCCGTTCTTCCTTTCTCACCAGGCTGTGGCTTGGCTTGGCTCCCGTCGCGAGTCTTGCCTGGAAGGTAAGCATTTCGGTGAGTATCAAGTGAAGTATTGACAACCCGCATAATCCCTTTCCCTGCTTGTGAGGCATTCATGGCCTCTCTTTCCGCATACATCCTGCGTCCTTGATTAGTGTGCTCTTTGGTTCCTCCAAGCTTACTGACACTCATCCCGTATTGCGGCCTTTTTTTAACACACGCTCCTGTTTGCTTCTTGTCGTTAGCTTTTTATCCTGCTGACTTTCGCCAGGCTGACTGGGGCGGCAGGGGTCAACCACCGCCATGACTTTTGGGCTCTCGGTCGGGGAAGCTTGTTGATGGCCCTAACCCTATGGTTTCACAAGCTGCGTCTCCAACTGATCTCCGCCATGCCTATTCAGCTTCCTGACACCTCCCTGGTCGTTCTCAACCTACGATGCCCACATTTTCCCTAGCCCTCGCTCTGCAAAGCCTGTTTGCAGAGACAGCGTCGCAGTCCCCCAAGCCGGGCTACGTTTCGCCACCCTACCGCCAGTCCTTCCATACCAATACCCTCAACCAGGTCGCGTTGGTGTGTGCATGCATGCAAGCCATGGCTTGCCAGCTGTAGCGCTGTCCTGAAAAGGTGCTGATGCTGATGAGCCTGTTTATTCTCGACGCATGCGTCGAGATGCTTGGAAGCTCCATATGCATGACCGGGCGGTATATCTACTTGTCCACATGCTGCGGCCTGTGGCCCCCTCGACCAGCGCGGGACTGAACCTGGATACACAAGATGGGGAAAACGGCCACGACAGAGAGAGAATACCGTGACCCCAGCACTTTGGTGGAAGAGCAGGGTACCATTGGATACCGTGAGACAGAGGACAAGTTTTTGAACCCCGAGCCATCTGGGGATCCGCAAGATCCCCTGAACTGGCCTCTCTGGGTGAAGGTTCGTTCCAGAACCTGTGTGATCGTCTCCAGCACACCTGCTGATCGCCCACAGATTATCATTCTGGTTCAGACATCTCTGCTTGCGGCAATCGGCGGGCTCAACACTGCTGCGATCAACCCCGCGTTGGCGCTGCTGGCCCAAGATTTTGGGATCAGCAAGGTTACTGCCTCGTACCAGACGTGAGTCTTATCTCAACGACATTCTCTCGACAACCAATCACTAATAGTCACCAAGAACCGTCTGCATAGCACTGAATGGAATTGCTCCTTGGTTATGGATTCCTCTCTCAAACAAATATGGCCGAAGGCCTGTTTATTTAGCAACGACATTTCTTGGTTTCGTCTCAGCGCTCGGCTGTGCGTACACACAGTCCTTCGGCCAGCTTATCGCAGCACGAGCTTTCAATGGGTTCTTTCCTGTGGCTTTCGCGCTTGGCGCAGCAACAGTAGTTGACTTGTTTTTCTACCACCAGCGTGGCCGAGCAATGGGCTTTTTCACCGTGACCATGGTCAACGGAAGCCACCTGGCTCCTATAGTTGGAGGTCTACTCGGCCAGTTCTGTGGATGGCGATGGATCTTCAAATTTGTGGCCATCGTGGACGCCGTCATGCTGACGACAGCTTTCTTTTGTCTGCCAGAAACACTCTACATCCGCAGAACACCTGTGTCGTCCAAAGCCGACACGCTGAAGCTGTCGATTTCGACAACTAAACCCCGATTTACCAAAGAAGCCTACTTTTCGCGGTTGCGACTCTGGTCCGATTTGCCGGAAATCAAGCTGAGACCTGACCAGTTTGTCATCCCAGCGTTGAAGATGGCCAGATATCCGTCCGTGCTGTTTCCCGCTCTCTACTACGCCACCATGTATGGATTCGCTTCCATACTGCCGGCAGTCACCGTCGCGGCAATATTCACCGAATTCTTTCATTGGAATACGCTGACCATCGGGCTCACGTATGGAGCATCCCTCACTCTCGGCGGCATTTTGGGCGAGTGCATCTCAGGCTGGGTCGTCGACTTGCTTGTCAAACGCGAGCGAAAGCGGCTTGGTCGCGACCCCGAACCTGAGGTCCGCCTCAAAGCCATCTGGATGGGCGAGGTCATTGTCCCTGCCGGCCTTCTGATTTATGGATTCTGCTTGCAGTATCGTACGGTTTGGATCCTGCCCATCCTGGGAATGGGTGTTGCATGCTTCGGTCTTCAGATCATCACGACGACAACCTACACATATGCGATTGACTGTTACCGCACGGAAGGCAGTGAGGTTGCACAGCTTTTCAATTTCATCCGGCAGGAAATTGGATTTACCTTTGCCTTTTACGTTGTCCACCTAGGCAACAGAATCGGGTACCAATGGATGTTCTTGATGTTCGCCCTCATTGGGGGCGTACTGGCGTTCATTCCAATGCTCTTCATTATCTTCAGAGGAGAAGAGTGGAGGAGGAGACTTGGAAAGCCTGTGGGTGTGAACGTGTTTGAGAGCATGGTCGACACAGCAGTGCACCAAAAAGATGGCACTTCGGTGGAGCGGTCCGCCAGGACTTAGCGCAACCCCATGGCATGGCAAAGGCGAACTGCCATTGAGCAGAATCCCATGCGACGGCGAGCAGCGTCCCTTGAGCTAATGCACATCATCGACAGTGTGGTCCAGATCTCATGCACCGCCGATCGGACGAGGTTGATGAGATCCGGGAACTGTGCGCTATGGGTGCTGCACGTCACTCGTACATACACGAGGAAGAACTTCCCAGAAGGGTATGCTCCCATTCCCCACATGAGCAGTCAGGACGGCGCCAGCTCCGGCGCTTCTGTGTGGTGCAGGCTGCATCGAATCCCCCTTCTTGTACCCCGGGGATTTTGCTGGCACATCCCTAATGCCTCACAGGGCTCTACTGTGTGGGAAGATTCCGCCCGGAAGGACTCCGGACCACACCATCACCTCGCTACACAATGCACACCCAATACCAACCCTAGCCGCTCAATCTTCGGATAAGCCAGCAGGCTTGGCTAGGTGTTATAGCGGCACACCCGCTGGACTGGCCGCTTTGCTTTGACTGTTACGGACTCTGCGGTACAGTGTCTTTCGACGTGCGAGGCAGAGTACAGGAAGCCTGCCAGAAGCGATCGTACTGTAGTTCGCCACGAGGAATCTCTGACTCAAGCTCCAATGCAAGTTCTGCCTTCAACAATGGCCTGTATGAAAAATCGTGATCTCGCACTGGTTTCAGGTGTGAACAACCAGCGGACCAAACTGGCAGCATGTGTCTCCCAACTCGGGATGTGGGGTATGTCAGCGGTCGAGTCATTGATTCCAACAAGCGGCGTCCTCTAAATTGAATCAGGCGGGGACGAACCCAGGAGATGAAGAACAGGAAGTTGCCTAGTCATTGATAGCCGCATGTATCCGTATCGTCACTTTCAGATATAGAGCTGTATGATATCCATGAGCCGAGATGCGACACTAACACATCCCAGCTTGAAAGAAGGGAGCGACTTGACAAGTAGCATCTCGGCCTGGATATTCCAGTCCCCACGAAAAACAGTAAAAGATAAATGATCGGTGCTTCAATCTTGGCCAGACAGTGCCAGGAAAAAATGCTTCGTGCCCGTTCGTCTTCTTCCTCTCCATCTTCATTCTTACGCATAAAACCTTTTTACATCGGACACATTCCGCCATGGATAAGAGCAGCGGAGCTTAAACCCCACGTTGAGTTGGGGCTTGCACCGACGCAGGGAAGTTTTGGGCCTCTAACAAGCCGACGCAATGTTTCCGGACTTCGAGACTCGAGACACCAAGGACCCGAGGACCCGAGAACTCGAGAATTCAAGGGAATCGAGAAATCGAGAAATCGAGATCCCACGCGCGTAATAGTCAGTGAGTGAGTCCGTGAGCCAGCTAGCTATGTTACAACAGCCTCACGGTCTCGGGCCGGCAAGTTCTTATCTCGGAACCAAAAGCTTCCCTCGCAGTGAGTGGTCCTCGGACAGATCCGAGTGACGGCTCTTCCGTACCATTGTGAGTCGCATCTCGGAGAATATAATGCGGCCCCGGCCAGTAACATGGGTGTGGGTGTGCTTGTGCGAGTGCCGAGCGTTGTGTCTGAGATAGGAAAGTGGTGCTTCAGTTTGCTCAAGGCTCAGTGTCCCCGTGCTTAGCGGCGTCCTCACGCCGTCATGTAATGTGGAACGTGTGCTGTGTACCGTAGGTATGTAAGACACAAAGCGGCGAACAGCGGTCCCCTGTCCGTCCTCTCAACGGGGGGATGCTGGTGGTGCTGGCGATGCGAGACGGGACGAAACGGGACGAGACGAGACGAGAGACCATGATAGCTGTCACCACTGTCAGTCAACGGCATAGTCACGGCGGGACATGCCAGGCCAGGCTGCGGTAATAAGGCGAGGCAGGGCCAGGGCGGACTTTGGCCGAGGCGACGAATGGTGCGTTGGAGAGATGGTGGATGAGTGGGTGGGTGAGGTGACGAGTAGATCAAAGTGAGGCAGGTATGCTTGCCGCCCTACTGCGAGTGGGCAACTTGAAGCAGGGCTTTGGTGGACTTTGCACAACAAGGCTGGCTGGCTGGTTTCTTGTCAGTGTTGGGTGTTGTGTACAAAGGATACAACATCAACCCTTGGAGGCTGAGAGCCTTTGCCTCGCAAAGGATGAAAAGCAGCATGTGGGACAGGGTTTGGAAGCCTGATGCCGTGGGTGGATCAGGACTCAGGAGTGCGCAAGATGGATCAGGCGGGAGCTGGGGACCGAAATCATGCCATTACTCCGTACAGTACACAGTACTGGATACTCTGAGACCGGGGCAACATGCCGCGTCACCATGGACTCAGTAAGCTATATAGCTTGGGTGCCCGCTCACTGCTCCATTGATACCTCGTGCTGTTTCGATAACATGCAGTTGGACTGCATCCTTCGGCGCTCTGCTTCAGTTAGTGGCAGTCGCTGTGTTAAGCAATGATGTTGTTGCCCTCGACGGCTCCTGACGGAACAGACTGTCGACTCTGGCCGCTGCAGGTCGTCTGTTCATCTCGCCCTCTTAAGCGTCGAACCTTGCATTGCCACTGACAGCTCTCATCACGCGTCTTCCACCAACATCAAGCTCCGCCTCGAAATTCTCCTCTCCAACGCGGTCCGCATCGAGGTTATCCCTCCAGACGTCGTCGGGAATTTGTGGCAGTGCTTCTATCACAGTATCTCCATTTGCCGCGGCGGCAGCCCGCAATCCTCGCTGTGTGAAAATAGCCTCATCCCTCATCATGAGTCTGTTCAATCTTAGCCCTTCAGCTCTGACACTCCTCGTCAACTCCCTGTTTCTTCTCTCGCGCAACGTCATGGCTCTTGCGGTCGGGCTCTGTTCACCGATGTCTCGCTCCCAAGTGCGTTGACCGCGATGGCCTGAACGAACCATCGCGGGAGGGGCGGTGTAAGCAGCATCATGCTCGGTGATCAACGGTTGTCTCGACAGGTCGGCAGGTGTTTCGGGCTGAGAAGTTGCAGGAAGCGAGTCGTTATACACCGAGAAAGAGTTCCCATCAAGCTGCTGTCTGTAAGGTCTTGGTTCTGTCCGCGGGACCCTACTAGCATTGCGGATGGGAGTTGGCGTGGTTGGCAGTTGAGACGAGTCGGAAGACGTACCGGCTTGTCTGGTGTATTGCCTGGCAGGGGTTGTCGGAAGAGGAGGAGAGCTGGGAATATCTGCAATGGAGTAACCGCGTTCGAGAAGACTGCTGCTCCGACGGCGGATCACGGGCGCGTGGTCGAAAGTGATACTCGACAAATCCCCAGAGCCATCTCCACTGGGTGGACTGGCGAAGTGGAGATCTGAGGCTGAAGAAGTCCGGGCGCCAGCAGAGTAAGTTGGCGGCAGTGCGAAAGATAAAGTCTCCAGCTCATCACTCAGAGCATCGCCACCTAAAGACATTCGGTTCAAGCGGTCCAAGACCTGGCCATCAGCGTATATCTCGCCCGCAGACTCCCGATCAGAGGATTGGTAGGGATACGTGGTACTCCGACGTCTGTACTTCTTGGCTTTGGGGGTATTCACTACAGGAAGGCTGGTTTTTTCGTCTTCTGTATCAGCAGAGAGACGTTCCGGAGAAGCAGCTTGGGCGAAACGGAGCAGAGAACTCTTTCGAGGGGCATGCTGATTGGAATGAATCGACGGTGGCACGGAGAGTGGCGAGACTGCACCATCATCATCAACATTTTGGTTCCTGTGGTTGATGAGCCGTCCCGCTTCAGATTGGGGTTCACTGAGATCAGAAGGGAAGTCTGGAAAGGGGACCGGTGAGGTGCTTGTCAGTGCGGTCGAACAGGAATGGATAGATGCTCGCTTGGGCGGTTCTGGTAGATCACCGTCGGAGGAGGTGGACGATGAGTAAGGGCGACTGCTGGACAACTCAACAGCGCCGGGTGTGGACAGGTTGAAGCCATGTGTATCTTGGCTGGCTGTTTGTGCTGTGGCCTCGCGATAGTCTTTCAAGTAGCGAACCACGTCGTCCTTCTTGAAACCCTGTTTCCGGAGGCCATAGTAGAGTTCTGCCTGCCGAAGGTGGAAATCGATGTCTCGCTCCGACAGGGAGATGCTGGTAGCAGGTAAGCGAATCATGATGGGAGGTACGCAATGAGGAGGATTCAGGTTGGATAGGTTTTGGGCCCAGATATCCATCAGGAGAACGGCCGCAATTGTTGGTTGTGTTTGCCTTGAGCAGCGTCAGTCGCCGCGGCGACTTCCTTGTATTGCAACGACATCATCAGACAGGCGCGTACAGGTTGACTTGGAGAACCATTACATCCACCATCGTGCTTGACATTTATAGCAACATTCATATGAAAGCAGACATTTTGAGGCTGACATGGATGGTCGCATCGGCCACCCGCGGCGTCTGATGGCCGCTCACACACACGACATGGAATTACCGTACTATGACTCCGCGTACAAAGACCTTCCATAGCACATCTCCATAATGTGTGAGGTGGGATGAGGTGGAAGACAATCTTGACTCCTCCCTCCAACGGCCCCCTGATGGATCTTGAACGTTTTACGTATGTGGATGCATGAACCCACCGCCTAGCCTCACGGCGGTCAGATGACCTCCACCGCAATCTGCTGTCCCATCTGTGCGACGAACGTCTGTAAAGAAAGTGTGTCCTAAGCAATGTGTATCGTGTATTCGTCGATGTGAAGAGAGACAGATTCAGCGAGACGAAGGGTGTGGAACTAATGTGCGCACAGGTCGCTGATTGGCCGCCGACGCTCTGACCCTGGGAGAAACGTAGAAGCGCAAAGACGAGCATCATCTCGGGCTCTTCTTGGGCTCTTCTTGGGCTCACTTTTGGCTCATCTTCCTGGCAACCTCAATTCATCCTTCTCGCACTCGTCTCTGACTCCGACACTCACTCATCCACACGTTCGCTACCCCCATCGCCATTGCACCATCGCTACCGCCGGAACGCTAGCGGGACTGCGAGATCAGATCCCAGGACCCTCGATTCGCAATCTGAAACCCACTCGCCATCCGCCCCTAACCTCGTCACTTTTAGGCCTGGGGGAAATCTCACAGCTGCTGGTACGGATGCCGCAGCGATGAAGATTTCAAGAACTCTACAGCGATTGTGACTGAGAAGGTGCCGGCAAGACACCACCGACACGTCATTCGGCTTGGGATTCTAATCTCCAAGCCACTCCGCCCACGAATCTGAGTCGGACATACGACCAGAATGGCTGACCTCTCGCTTGGTCCGCTGCGGATAGCGAATCCCGACGATGCATCGCCCGACACTCCCATGCAGACTCATCCGCCTGAACCTCAGTTTCCACGAGTGTCTCCACTGGTCGACCCAGATGGGAGGACAGACTACCTCTCCGCTACGCCTCAACGTTCTCACAGCCCTGTGTCCCCGATGGACTCCGGGACTGTGGCCATGACCGCCGCCGAAGCCCTACCTCCGCTCTCCATAGCTTCGTCCTCCGAGTCCGCGTCCACGCCCACGCAGGCTACCTTCTCGCAAAAGAATGCGTCTTCTGACAGGATTTCGCAGCGGCAGAACATCCCCTATTCATATCAAGACCAACAACAGGCGCAGTTCCCTCAGTACCCTACCATGATGCCCCACAACCTACACGACCCTCGATCGAACGCCTCCCGTCCTGGATCAGCCTACTATACCCAGATGCCCGTCAATGGCTCGGCCACAAATGGCGTTTCCCGTCAAGGCTCATATAGAGTTCGAGGTGACGGTTCAGCCCCGTCGGGCTTTCCTCAACGGACATCCTCCAAGCGCGTGGGACTAGGTGATGTGGCAGGAGTGCCTTCGGGAGACGCCAACCACACGGAAAGGGCCTACGGGCAGGGTCAATACACCCCGGGCAATGGACCTTTGCCTCCGCGAAGAACCTCTCGTGGCGTGCCACCACACGCAGGCAGCAATACCACCGGCAACACCCCTCTTTCTACCACCCCTAGGTCCATACAAACACCCTTATCGAGCTCGCCGTACAACCTCGACGACCGGCCGCTTACCAGTGCGGAGGATTGGCAGGAGCGTGGAGCTGCCGTCGGCGTGAGAAGAGAAGTCGCACCGGATGGCACAGTCACCACTAGGCCCGTCAAAAAGGGCGTCAAGGACTTCAACTTTGGCCAGACTCTCGGAGAAGGCTCCTACAGCACAGTGCTCGCTGCGACTGATCGGGGCAATGGCAGGGAGTACGCCATCAAAGTGTTGGATAAGAGACATATCATCAAAGAGAAGAAGGTGAAATACGTAAACATCGAGAAGGACACCCTAAACCGGTTGACGGACCATCCTGGCGTTGTGAGACTGTATTACACCTTCCAAGATGAGCGGTCTCTATACTTTGTGCTGGACCTGTGCCAGGGCGGCGAATTGCTTGGTGTCTTGAAGCGCATGTCCACCTTTGACGAGGAATGCTCACGATTCTACGGTGCTCAGATACTGGATACCATCGAGTACATGCACAGCCGGGGTGTCATCCATCGCGATTTGAAGCCGGAGAATCTCCTTCTGGACGGGAATAGACACATCAAGGTCACGGATTTTGGGACAGCCAAGCTCCTCCCCGAAAGGCGAAACGCTGAGGGCTATGTCGATTTCGAACCCGATTCCACCTCAACCGAGAACCGAGCGAGTTCGTTTGTGGGCACGGCCGAGTACGTGAGCCCGGAACTGCTGACCGATAAGAACGCATGCAAAGCGAGTGACATGTGGGCATTTGGCTGTATCATATACCAGCTTATGGCGGGTCGGCCACCATTCAAGGCGGTCAACGACTATCAGACATTCCAGAAAATTGTGGCTCTCGACTACGAATTCCCTCGAGGGTTCCCAGAAGTCGCCCGCGACCTGGTCGAGCGGTTATTGGTCCTCGACCCGCAACGGCGACTATCTCTGGAACATGCAAAGAATCATCCCTTCTTCACCGGCATCCAGTGGGGTCGAGGGCTGTGGGAGCAGAAGGCACCACGACTGAAGCCATTTGTGCCTCCCGCACAGCCACCGATCAAGCTTAATGGAAGCAGTGCCCAAGACAGCTTTCCACCTGATATCGATCCCAGTCACAGCACTCATTCAACCATGCTTCCCCCCAACAATCAGCGACCCCAACCAAGGGTAATCACAGAACTCCCACCACCCAGTCAACTCGACATTGAATGGTCTCCCGTTCTCACACGAAACAATGAACGAATCTTGAAACTAGGCAACCTCTCTGTAGTCTCGTCTCCAAACCCCCACAGTCCACACAATACGGATGGTGGCGGCAAGTTGTCGAAGTGGTTTGGAGGCAATAACACCAAGAAACGGCAGAGGCTGGTCATGGTGACCTCGAGTGCCAGAATCATCATCGCTGCTGCGGGCGGAGAGGAAAAGAAGTCAAAATCGGAAATCTCGTTGCTCTCCCCTGGAACCGAGTATTCGAGCGCGACCGATGCAAAGGGCGTGACTCAGTGGATAGTTGACACCGTGAGTCCTACCGTGACACCGAGGTAAAATATAATACTAACCGGATGAGCAGAAGGACCGCCACTACGTCTTCGAGGACGTGAAGCCTCCGTCGAGCGAACCGATGGCCACAGCCAAGGCAACGCAGGAGTGGCTTGACGTGTTGGCACGAGCCAAAGATTTCGCAATGCAGCAGAACAACAACTATTCCAATAACGACTCACTGAATATCTCCTCTTCAGCACTGTCAAGTCATGCCAGCACCATCGACCAGCCCACCGACTTGAGTCCCCATTCCGCGAACCAGTCGCACTCAGGACGAGGAATACTGCACAAGCAGCACTCGGGAGATGCGGAGTCCCTCAAGGGGAGAAAACGCTTTAGTAAGCGGCAGTCGAAGAGTGGACTGACAGCAGTGTTTTGAGATGGCCCGATGAACAAAAAGGGGTGCGGCGTTGTGGTTGGTCGTTCGCTTCTTGCACAGAAATTTACGAGCATAGCATTGGTCTTGAGGATGTGACAGCATGGCGATCTGGAAAGGGTAGAAGAGCATTGACAGTTGGCTCTTGGTGTGGTCGAAGGTCGCATCTGGTAGATGTAGACAGGGTATATATATATCTCTCTTCGGCGCTGGCTCTGTGAGCGTCAGACTCGTTGGGCAGTCGCTGCCACACTGGCGAGTCGAACGTTCGCCTTTGCCATCTTTTCGTTCCGCTTGGTCTAGTTGATGCCTTGGCGTCTCCGGCTGCCCACAAATGAAGTTGCGGGCATGGCCTGGTGTTGGTTGTGCCCTGATTCAGCTTCGTCTACCACTGGCCAGGAGACGCCGAACACGCCTGGACCTGCAGCTGGAGCTACTCCTCTTCCGGCTGTCGCTCTGCACCTCCCATCGCCACCCTTCGTATCCCGCGGCAGCCTCATCTACTGGCCATGCGCCTCCACAGTATGGCGCTCGGGAGAGACGGCAGCAGAAAGCGTCGTTTGACATGGTGACCGGGACCATCACCACACAGGAAAGCGTGGCCCATTCCACGTGAGAGCGCCGACAAGGTCAAGTCCCACGATCGTCTCTGCGGGCAACCACTCGGCGACTTCAGTCACAACGCCCGACTTGTATGCGCAAGGAACGCAAGGCAACCTTCAGGAACGACAGGGCACACAAAGGGCGAGGAAGTTGAGCCGATAGACAACTGCCTACAGGAACTGCGTTGATGAACATAGCTCGTGCGCAGAGAGCTTTCGAGCGTGCGAAGGTGGACGAGATCACATGAATCAACAGCCTGCACAATCCCACCAGCAAACATCTCTCCCGATGGTTTCACGCGCCGAAGTCGCTGATCGTCCTCACTCTCGCTCCGCCTCCCAGTCTCGAGGCGCTCCCTCCATCGTCTCAAGAACCTCTCGCCCGCGACATCATCACCAGCGGGGACGGTCGCATTTTGGAGGAACGTCACATGTTCCGCAGAACGAATTCCCCTTCTTCTCACAATCTGGGGATGTGGAGATGGTGATCGCCTGCGATGGACAAGAGAAGAGATACCTCCTGCACAGCTTTACCTTAGCTCAGTTTGCAGGCTTCTTTGCCGAGGAGACCACAAGGGGCCAACCGCAAAGACGTCCGCCCGACGCGGCCTTGTCGAGGCCCGGCCAGGCACTGAGTGTCATTGGGGAGGAGTCTTCTCAGGTCAGTTCAGCGGCCGGTCCTTCTGTTGCTGGCCCACAACCACCGGCGCTGCCGACTTCGCCCCAACGGCAAAGATGGAGGTTCGAATTGGACTGGGAGAATCTGGAGGAAGACGAGGAGCCGATCTTGGTGCAGAAGATGCCAGAAAACAATTTATTTGCACCGGCACAAGTCCCTCCCCAGCCGGACCGTCCAAGAGCAGAGCGGGCGCATTCATCGTCCTTTTTCCGCTCCATGGCCAACCTGGCCCTCTCCCACCGAGGACCGGCCTCGCAGTCTACCGCCGAGCTGGCTGTGACTGCACCTGACCCGTCTCTCACGAACCCACTCCTCCGAGACTACGACAACCTTTTCCGCATCTTCTACAACTACCCACCCATCCTGAACTCGACGAATATCGCTTCGGCCTATTCGGAATGCAAAGCGCTTCTGTCTCTAGCAGACATGTACGATGCTCTGCCCGTGGTTGGTCCTCGCATCGACCACCACTTACTGCGATTTTCATCCCGCTTGTTCAAGCAGATCGCCAAGTACCCGCCATCGTACCTCAAACTTGGCTACCTTGCCCGAAGTCGGATCATTTTCTCGGAAGCACTGACTCATGTCGTGGGCCAATGGCCCGCTGCCTATCCCTACATCAAGCCACCCGACCATTCTGGCGGAGGCTACGAAGTTCCCCAGTCAGTTATCGACCTGATTGAGGACAAAGTCGACGAACTCGAAGAGTTGAAACAACGAATCGAGACGAGACTATACCGGCTGACACTAACCACCAGTCGCGGCGAAAGAGTCAATCCATCGAATGACTATCTCGGCTGGCTAGCAATGTCGCTCTGGCGTCAATGGCTTGCCGAAAACACCACCCCCGAAGTCCGCGGCATCCTGAAGAATCCGCCCAACTCACGTCCCGGTAGCGGGAACAGCAACGCGCCTCCCCGTCTGCCAGCTCCTCGCCCCAGCGTAGAACGCAACATGCCGCCCCCTCCGCCCTACCAGCCTCACCCACCTCCTCTCGCTAATCAACATCAATCCAGCGCCATAGCGACGGGTCGTATCTTCCGCCTCATCGCCTCCCCCAACCCTGACACTTTCTTGCCCCACGACGAACTCAAGCGCTTCCTCAAACTTACTCCTCCATCGACCAATCAATCTCTGTATACACGCGACAACCTCCGCCGGTTCGAACGTAAGGTCGATGAGATCAAGAATGTCGCCAGGGACATGGTCAAGCCCCTAGTGAGGAACTGTCTGGAGCTGGATTTGAGGAGCCTCGCCGATGGTGGAGGTGGTGGGTTGGGTTACCTGACCTGTATGAGATGCGAAGAGGATGAGTTGCCTTGGGAGGTATGACCGTGACGTCTCCAATATTTGAGAAGTCATACAACAGACCGGCGTGGCCGGGAAGAGATCGACCGACTTTACCACGAAGCTGTCCTTGACACAATGGGGTGTTGGGTGGATGTCGGGTGCGAGAATCCGCTAGGACCCAGACCAACCGAGCCAGCGAGCGATTTCAAAATACCCCTTCCTTACGCGCATTGGAGCCCCGGGCTCGAAGCTCAAAGCAAGGTCTATTTCCAACTACCGGCCAGAATCATCTTCACGACAAAACCTGACGTCCCTGATCTGACCGACATCTTCGATCAACAGACTCTACCACAGACACGCAGCACAAAACTAACCAACGGGAAATAACCATTCCAACAGAAGCGATTACCGAGATTTTAACGACCTGATTACGAATTCCCTTTCCCAGCGAAGATCGCTTTTTACGCCCATGCATGCTCTTCAGCACGTCTTTACGATTCATGGATCCTGCATTAGCAATGGGAATATAGGAGAGGGGGGAGACAGAAGACGTGAGATTGATCTAAGCGAGGGTGCATTTACTCGGTCCCCACATGTATGAGAAGCTGTGTGAAGTGTGAAGTGTGAATGAAGGGTGATGACTTGGACAATGCAAGTAGGTACATGTAGTTGACTGGTCAGTTTTTAGGATACCCACGATATTTCAATTCATGTCCAAGTTCGAGGCCGGCAGGGGACGCGAGAAGGCAAAGAATCAGGTGACCACTGGCGGAAAGGACAGAACAAGACGCTTGTGTGGCCGTTCTGCCCCGTCAATCCATTTCCTATGTATGCCGCTTCCATTCCAGTTCAATGTTCCATCGTCGGTCGCGATTCTACAAGAGGTTTTCTGAAAGACACAGCGTTCCTATACGACTGTTGAGCCGTCCCACCGCCCCCGCGGAGTCCAGCCCAGGTGCTCATTGCCCCAGTCATGCCCAAAGGCCAAAGAACACAGAAAGCAACAAATAGACGCACTACCAGGCAGCGCTCTCGAAGACCTCTTCACGTTAACGTCCCAAGATCCCGGGATTCCTGGTGGAGACACTAATCCATCTTGTCTAGTGCTTCCCACTCCCATTGCCATTGCCATTGCCACTCCTCTGGCCGTCCCACGCATCTCGTCACGGCGTCTGCATCAAGTTCTGAAACCCACGAGGGCAGCCGTTCGGGTGTCGCGTTGTCTTCTTGGCCATCGATGGGGTCCCGTCTCCGCGGGGCTCCTCATTGACCTGGAACTTGATGGCTCGGTTGGAGTACGAAAACGTTCACCAGAAGGGTATTCGGACGCGCTGGAAGGCGGTCCCTCTTCGCGAAGAAAGCGCTCCATCGGTGTCAGTGAGAATGCCTCATGTTGGACGGTGCGGTTGTGAGCACGAGGGCGGTAGTACGTCCCGGTTGAGGTGCGAATGAGATGACTTGACGCGGACGAGGACGAGGACGAAGTCGGTCTCCGTAGAAGACGGAGGGCGTACAGCGGCGAGCCTCTGTGGGGTCTTTCGATTGTTGGATGCATATAGTAACATGTCCCCGTCGCGGAGTTGCTGTGGCGACTTGGCGCTGATGACGAATTGTCTGACAGAAGCCCGTGTGAACTGGATGATGGCGATGGTGGCCAGTCCGTGTTGATCATTGGGGGTCTTCGTCTTCCAGAGAGCTCCCCAGTGTCGCGTCGTATATGCATACGATCACCTGGGCTTGTTGGTCGTCGCTCAGCGCGAGATGAAGAGAGCTGGGGGAGGGATGCGTGTCCGCTCGAGGCACGGCTGATGGGATTTAATGAGTATGTCGGGGTCAAAATGTCTGTGCGGTGGGGATAGTATCCGGAGGAACTCAAGTGGGAGAGGCGGAATGCGCTCTGGGACGAGGAGAGAGGGGCGCCGGGAGTCGATAGAAAAGCGTGCGTTGGAGAAGAGGGATGACTTGAGTATGCCCACAAGCCCGTACTCGGCGGTGGCAGAGGATGTGTATTCGGTGAAGCAGACATATTGCTCCAGTCATATGCATTACGACGTCCCTGTTGGTCTATGGGCCGAAACCGAAAACCTTCCTCGTCGTCGATGTTGTCAGCAGCTTGATCGCCTTGGGACTGAGACGTGGTAGCGGGAATAGTTGGAACCAGGATATGCTCATTTACCTCAACAGGAACTTGGCCACCGGTGGTATTGTCGCTGTCGTCCTGCCGACCGCGGATGTCGTCCAGTCTTCCGGCCAGAGGAAGGTTGGTTGGCAATTGGAAAGTAAGTCTCCCTTTGATATCAAGCCACTCCGACCGTTCCGTGTTCCAGCCGCGTGCTTGCTCCTCTATTGACTCCCACGATGGTTGCTGTTCTCCGCCTGAGTTAATCGGTTTCAGGCCCTGCCGATGCTGCCGCTCCTCCCCAGCCCGGATTCTTTCACGCACGTTTCTGCGGCCAATGAAGGTTCCTGGTGAGACTTGTGGTGAGTCAAATCGTCTGAATCGGCCGGGAGGATCACATAGTCCGGTGTAGGCAATGCTCTTAAAAGAGAGGCAATTGGTTCGACCTTGAGTGGTATAGATACGGGTGTCTGCAGCTTCGTCGGTATCTGCCCTGCCTTCGATCATTTCACCATTGTATGGCTGGAATTGACTTCTTACTTTCTGGATAGGCTCTATGTTGAGTCTAGCGTCTCGTAATCCCATGGTGTACCGAGGGCCAGGGCCGTTGAAGGAGGAGGACTCGCTGTCGGCATCACCATAGGAGGATTCTGGTTTTGGGGTTGGTAGCTCGACGGACGTTTCACTTGCATCCGCATCATAGTCCTCAGCCGTCTCGAGAGCGCCATGTTCGCTTTCTCTGCTGCCTCCTTCGCCACTATCCAGCTCTGTGATGTCGTTGTTTCCCTCGTTTTCCTTGGCTTGGTCTTGCTCACGTTCAAGAGTGTAGTCCAAGAGGAAGGCGTCTATATTGGCTTCCATCTCAAAGCGAGGTCCGTGAGCAGTTGTCGGATATGCACCGGGCATGGGATGTATAGGCTGGTCGTGCTCGTCAGGCCTGGGCATTTCGTGCATGGCGGCGTTGATGCTAGAAGACTTCGTGCGAAGCTCGTTCAGCTTGCAGACTCTGGCCGCAATGCGGAGAGCAAGATTGAAGATTGGGAAGAGCAAGAGCAAATTCTCCATCAGTCCTTCAGCGCGTCGAAGGGCTGCCAGAAGCTTGAGCATTATCTCGTGGGTTGCCACGAGAAAAAGGACACTTGCTGCAATCGACGTAGAGTATTCGAGTTCCTTCAAGAATCCAAATGGTACCACTGATACTAGTCTCAGTAGAAGATAAAGGTCGTTATTCCAGCGGCTATTGTGGATGTCTTCCTTGCGGATCCAGAGTCCAAAGTTGAGGGAGGCAGTGAGCAGGAAGAATGCCAGTGTGGACTTGACTGCCCAAAATATTCCGTCCAAAACATCACAGGCAAGATATTGCGACGCTGACAAGGTCAAAATCACAGCAAGACGAAGGCAGCTGAGTGCAGCAGGAAACCAGAAACCGAAGATTGCGTAGAGGATGAGGAGGCCCCAGAAGGAGGCTGGTTTGAAAAGGTGTAGCATGACGCTCGATATCCAATTCAGGTTCAGTGTCAGTATGCTGTATGACTCAGGGGATATTGCAGAGGATGAGTTTTGTGGACGATTCACATCTTGGAGAAATACAGCTTTGATATAGGCCGTGGACAGCCTGACACTTGTATTGTAGCAAGTCTTGATGTACGAACAGCACTTGTTTCGCACAATCCCGTTGTGGCATTTCTCCAGATTGCGGAACAAACGCCCATTGCGACACCATTAAGCAATGTGTCTTAGACGGCATTGTCAGATCTTGAGATATTGGGCGTTTGTGTTTCGGAGAGCTTGTGGACTGGGTAGGCCCCAGGCAGAGGTGACCATTGCGCAAATAACAAAGCCACCTCAGCAGGGATGTGGACGATGGCATAAGACATTGTTGAATTCGTTGTTGTTCATAGACGTGGGGGCTCGAATCGAGAAACGAGGCTGAAACACATGTCGAAGGTAGCATAGGACGAGGATTCAGACCCTCCCTAGCCAAAGAAACTTTCTAGGAGTCAGCCAGAAGCCATGGGGCACTGCATTGTCTCCGTGTCTCTCTTGATCAAGCCGCTGTTGACCCCTTGCAGCCTTTAGCTCAACCTGATTGATCTTCCAGGACCTCAGCACCCAGGTGCTCACTCCAGCGAGCAAGAACATACAACCCACGAATATCTGGGCGCTGAGATAGCCGGAAGCAGTGACCATCTCAAGCGCGATCGGCTCTGCAAATGTGGTGGGCACGACCAGGGCCAGACAGATGATACCGAACGAGGAAGGCAGTCTCTTGAGTCCCACCACTTCAGCCAACACCGGGGTGATGGTGTTCCAAAACACACCGCAAACGCAACCTGCCGTCAAGGCAAAGGCGATGAGGACGCCATATGACTTCGCGGGTACCCACAGTGCGAGGCAGAGGACGCCGCAAAGTGCCGTCATCAACGCGGCCATGTTGATGCGGCCAAAGGCGTCCGAGTAATATCCAATGACAGGCCGGCCAACCCCGAGACCGAGATTGAGAACAGCCCCGACGACTGACCCTTGAGACGCCGTGAGGCCAATAGAGGTCGCGTAGTTGGGAAGCGAGTAGAGCAGAACGATGTAGCCCAGCTCAGTCAGCACTCCCCAAGCCACCACCAGCAATACCTCAACACGCCCGTATTCGCGGTAGTTGAAGGCATTCTGGAGAGGCTGGACCGCCTTGTTGCGGTCCTTGAGCAGCAAGGAACACACCGTATTGACAGCCAGGCCGCAGAATGCCAGAATGCGATAAGCCCAGTTCACGCCCATGCTCTGGACGATGGCACCTGCTGCCAGATTGTAAGCCAGGCCCCCGAGGCCGGCACCAGAGGATGCAATTCCCATGGCGAGGCTGCGACGAGTAGAGAACCATTGAGGAAGCGTGGCTGTCGCGGGAATGTAGGTGAAGCCCAACCCCCACCCGAAACAGACTCCCTGGGTCATAAAAAGATGCCATATCTGGGTGGAATACGACGCGCCAAACAGGGCGACAAACAGTAGGGCGGTGCCTATAAGCAGGGTGATCCTCATGCCAAGATACCTCTGGGAGATGTTGACGACCGGCGCGCTCAGAAGGGACTGAGAGATCGACAAACCCCCGATCAGCGCGTATTCGAGTCGTGACGTGTTCTTGAACGTGGAATTCTCGAGGTAATGCGCCAAGAATATGCCCCAAGCCTGCGACAGGTCAGCTTCTCGAGCAGGTCGCCGGTGTGAAATAGGCTTACGCTGTTGAGTCCCCAGCTGTGGGCGTTGAGCATGAAGACGCATGCTGTGCACACCCAGCCATAACCGCCGTTGGGAGGCACGTCTTCGATCGAGACAGCATCTTGTGGCGGACTTACCTCGCGTTGATGGCCCGATGGATCATGAACGTCGTGGATGGAGCCGCGAATGGGCTCGACGAGCTCAACGCTCGGTGCGGCGCTCATTTTGTTGTTGTAAGCGACGAAGAAGACACTGGGGAAGGTTGAATGCCGGCCGGCATCATGAATATGTACAAGACTGCAAAATGTGGAGAAAAGAGCCGCTACGGATGTCGCTCCCCCTCCTTCCATAGCCACGCCCTGTGACTATGTGCCCTCAACTGAGTAGGGATCAAATATGCGGTTACACAGGACCTTGGCTGTTATAACTGGCCATGAACCTGCTCAGGCAACTACGTCGTGACAGCTAATTTACCGTCGGCGGGAAAAACGCCTTCCAATGTGACGGTAATCGTGGGAAGGGCGTAGACTGTCTTCAAGACCTGCTGATCTCCAGTAATTAGGTCGTATATATCTGCTATCAACGGAAACCTGCTGCGGCTCAAAAGACAGTGTGCCGCGCCCACGACGCCAGTGGGGGTATCATGCTGCTCAGCTCTATTGTTGCGTTTGATCCATCCGTTCATGGATCGTGTGCATGCCATGCCCATGCAGGATCACCAGGCTCGAGGATCCCGATGCGGCTAAAAGATGCAGTCTTGGGATGCATACTCAAGAGCCATACTCTCCACCACATGTTTCTCCGGACTGCTTCAGGCGAGGAAATTGCTGGAGAATTTCTGGTTCGATTTGGGTGTAAGGACGCCGGGACTGGTTGCTGCTGTATTCACCGGGGCTCGAGGCTCGTTGTCGTCCGGCGACTTCTCTCCGCTTCCCTGCTCCTTGATGGCCTTCCTTTCCACAGCTGACACAGCTCGTCCTCGCGGCATTTGCGGCAGCCTTGAATACTTTGCCGAATGCATGATATTTCCAACTCCTGATGAGCCTTCTGAATCGTCCTCTTCATTGATGCTTTCAGGGAACGGCTCGCTCGCGGTCTGCCGCCGACGGATGTGTGCCGACATAAACTTGATCTGCTTCCCCTCGACGCCCTCGGGAAGAGCTTCTGGCCTTTCGGACCGAGCATCATCGGCGTCCGGTGTAACCTCTGCTCCGTCATACACTCCTGGATCTTCACTACTGTCGAGAGTCTCCCGACCATGTCCAGCCCACTTTCGCTTCAACTGAAATACGGCCTGTACCGGAGATGCCTTGGAGTTATTTTCGTTATTTTCGTTATTCACGGGCGTTGTGGACCCAGTCTGGTTCAAGGATTCGTCCGTTGCACATCTGAGATAGATCTCAGGTATGCTGGGCGCCTCCTCCGAGAGACTTGTGCTGTTCTGTCCGTCTTGGAACCGTCGCGGTCTGAACGTGCGGACATCCGGTTTCAGAGCAGACTCCGGGAATCCATCCTTCTGCGGCGACTTCGATCGTGACAGTCTGAATGTCCGAGCATCAGGGTTTAAACCCGAATCTGAAGATTGTCCCTTTTTGGGCGATTTCGGGAGTGATATCCTCCTGCTCAGCGCCCCGGTAAACCTCTTGGAGAGGGTTCTACCTCGTCCGTCAGCATTGGCATGCGACTCGTCATGGGCGGTTTGGTCATTCTCATAGGTACTTGACGTTTCGCTATCGTCACCATGGGTTTTTCCCGAGAATTTCCCATCTTTGCTGCTTCTGCTCAGGCTCTTAACAAGTGTTCGACTCTCTTCTCCACTGCTGTTCAGATCGTTGACGAGGACGCTCGCGTATGATTTTTGTGGAGATCTCGATCGTGAACGAGAACGCTCGCCGACCTGAAGGCGAAGCTGGCTCCGCCACAGCTCGTTATATGCGCCATCCTGTTTGATCAAAGTTTCGTGCGAACCCGCCTCGACAATCTGACCGTCACGAATGACAAGTATATGATCGGCGTGTAAGATCGTCGAAAGACGGTGCGCGATCACGAAAGCGGTCTTGCCTGCACAAAGCTGACGGATGCTCGCCTGGATAGTCTTCTCGGTGATGCTGTCAACTGCGCTGGTGGCTTCATCCAAAAGCAGGATGTCAGCTTTCTTCAGAATTGCCCTTGCAATCGCGAGTCGCTGTAGTTCGCCACCCGAAAGCTTCGTCCCACGCTCGCCGACCTTCTCCTGATAGCCTTTAGCGAAGGACATGACCTTGTCGTGTAATGCCGCTGCCTTGCAAGCCTCAATAGCCTCCTCGTCTGTACAGTCAATGTCAGGGTATCTGATGTTCTCCAAAATCGACATATTAAAGACGATGGGATTCTGCGGCACCATGGCGATGTGCTTACGGAAGCTTTCCATTTTGACGTGCTGGATGTCTTGGCCGTCAATCAGGATGCGGCCCTGATCAATATCGTAGAATCTGAACAAGAGTCTCAGGATGGTACTCTTCCCTCCCCCAGTTTGTCCGACCAGTGCGATGGTCGTGCCGGGCGCAGCGCGAAAAGTGATACCCTTGGTCACTTGACGTTTGCCGTCATACGAGAATGAAACGTTCTCAAACTGCACAGCGCCCTCCATAAACGTGAAGGGTCGAGCGGCGGGCAAGTCCTGGACGTGGGGGGTCTTTTCCAGTAGAACCACCAGCTTCTCAGCGTTGACCAGCATCTCAGTCAATCTCGAAAGTTCACCCGCAATGGAAGACAAGGGCCCGGTGAGTTGCGACCAGTATGTGATCAAGATTACAAAGTCACCGACGTTGAGCTGATGATGGGCAATCTGCAGGGCCGCCACGGTGCATGCAGCGGCGAAGGTGGCGCAGGGGACTATATTGCGCAGCCCACGAGTCCAAAACTCCCACGACCACCACATCAGCATCTTGCCGCGAGTGATGTCGCCCTTCTCCCGGTATTTTCGCAGTTCGTGTGGGATGCGGCCAAAGTAACAAACGGTAGACCAATTCAAGGTCGACTCGCTCATCTGGTAGTACTGGTCGTGGTATGCATCAAGCCAGGATCGTCTTAAAGATCTCTTGGTAATCAGCGCTCTAAACGTCAACCAGTAGTACAGAATGGCCGTTGTCGCGACGATGAACGTCATGTAGAGGCCGAAGAGGCATGTTAGAACCACGGCCGCAGATACCAGGTCTATCATCTGAGGCACGAATTCGAACAGCATATCGTGGAACAGGTCGATCACATCCTGACCTTGATTCATGACTTGCCAGATGACGGATGATTTCTTGTTGTCATGGAAATCTGCGGAAAGATTCATAATGTGATCGTAGCAGTGTCGCTGCAGGGCGTGCGCCAGGTCGATGTTCAGCCGGTATGATAGCCAAGTCTCAATCAGTGGCACGCCGGCGGATGATGTCAAGAATTTGAGTAGCACAAACACGGCGATTGGTTTCCATGGAACTGAATCCCCTAAGCGGTTGACCAAGGCCCCCAGCGTGAGAGGGAGGGCGATTATCACCACTCTCGTGCCGGCGCTGAAGACACACATCCCGAAGAAGTAGAGCTGTAGTTTGGGCGACTTTGGGTACATGTACGGCACGAAAACCTTGAAGGAAGATACATATTGCCAAAATGGTCGGTTCCGAATCCGCAGTCGGTCGACTTCGTCGTCATCTAGCTCTTTCGCTTCATTGATTCCAGTTGACCCAGTCGCATACGCCTCACCAGCAAGTAGAGGCCGTGTTTCGTCTTCGGTTCCCTTGTGTCTTCTGCGTTGCAAATACCGTATTAACAAGCTACCCGCGAGGAGGACGAGAGTGACTGAGAGCTGAAGACCTTGGCAGAGGCCGCGCGCAAGAAGGAGCTTGTCCTTTAAGGATGCAGCGGGAATAGAGAGGGCGAAGACAGTGCCTTGGCAGACAAGGAGGATAGCCCAGGCTCCATGGTGAGGGTAAGATGCAACAGCATTGTCGTCAACAAGACCAATGGAGAGTATGACATAGACCAAGGTAAGGAAGAGCGCGTAGACGGCATCCGGGTCTGAAATTTTCGACGGGTTTGACTTCTTGAGGTCAACAACTGCTTCCGCAGCGGAGAGTACAGTGGCAACCAGCGTAAGTGAGAGCTGAGCCTTGTGCAGTCTTCCACCTCCAGCTTTTGATGGCTGCGCCGCCGAGAATGAGGACACGATACCAGCGATGGCGAAGAAGAGGACCGGGGTCGTGACGGTCAGGATCTGAAACACTCTCAAACTCGAAGTCGTTTCAGCTGGGGTTTTGAGTATCATGCTGCCGTCTTGTTAATATTTTGGGACTCGGAGAGGAGAAGGTGAAGTGAATCCACAGTGAATCGTAGCGATGCGACGGCTGCCTGGGAAGGTCGGAATGAGCACGGAATTGTGGGAGGCCCTAATCGCCAAATATACAACTTTGCTTGATGCGAGAAAATTGACAATCAGAGACACAAAGAGTGTAGAGCTGATTGCTGTTGGTTCGGTGATTGAGAAGTGAAGTTTGCAGGCACTCACTTGTCAACCTCCGTCTTTCTTCGCACGGCTCTGGTGAACGACGGCGGGGCAGGCTCCATACATGCTATGCGACAGGCGCGACCGGCCCCTAAAGCCATGCTTGACTTGAGGCGTCATGTTTGTGCGATGCATCCCATGTCGATGGCAAAAGAAAAACACCTTGCTGCTTGCTGCTCTTCGTTCTCGTTCCTTCGGCTCCGACCACATCTCAGCCTTGCATTAGCCGGCGTACGCGGAGCTGAGGGGAGATAATGTCTTCGCCTCGTAAGTCAGACATTGGAGGGTCGAATCTTACAAGTTGCAAGGATGTATTAAACTGAGTGCGAGACCCTCAAAGAGGTGACCTAGGCACTGGTCGCGGGTTGGTGTCAGATTGCCATCGACAGCACTACTGTGCAACGCTAGCTTTGCAGTCTCTCAAACTTGGCGTCCCCGTGTCGACACCATTCAGGCCGGGCCGCCATCCGCTTGCGTCCCATAGTCGGGATGCCAACGTTATGCATTTGAGTCTCGCTCCATTCAGCATCGTGCGAACTGGCGCGAAAGACATCGGCGCACCCTCAGAGGCACGTTGCGTGTTGCAATTGGCCGGCGGGCAAGTTGGGCTTATGGCAATTGCAAGGCACAACGGATCAGCTACCCCGGAAAGAGTGTTCTGCAGGAAGACTAATGTCGGGCTGCATCCGCAGTCGGTATGGACATGGTGAAGTGCTTGCAGATGGCTGCCCCAACTCGGGTGGCACAACATGCTCCAAGAGTGGGCGGAAGGCTCGCCGATCAGAAGTGTATGCCAAACTAGAGATGAAGCAGCCCGCTTGATCTCGTCGCCAATGACTGTCATCGCCGGCCTAGATCGATAGACCGAACAAGCGGCATCTGCGTGCTTCCAGACGTGGCGAGCCCGAAGAATGGCGCAATGGCAGTCTTGGTGGCTTCCTGGAAAAGGCCACCGACTACCGCGTCCTGCAAGTCCCGTCCCGTCTGCTTGAAGTCGGGATAGGCATTTAGTTCCAAGAGCCAAGCATTATAATCACTGTCCACTAGGAAGTCCACGCCGAAAATCTCGAATGCATTCGGCCGTGCTTGGAAGTGTACCATCTGTTCACGAGCCGCAGCCTCGAACACCTCACCGGTTATGTCGCAGATCTGACGGAAGATGTCCTCCCTCCAGCCGGGTCGCACTCCGCTCGGATTGAGATCCCAGTACCGGTAAACAGACGACTTCTTGGTCGCTTCAGCTTGGAAGCAGGTATTTGTCAGGTGTTGTGCGAGGTCAAGCATGTCCGCGCCAGTGCTGGAAGCAGGCGACTCATACTCCTTGGCCGCAAACAAGACAAGCATTTCCCTGTAGACATAGACTTTCAGGGCTCCGACTGCCAACACGTATGTGCGGATGTGGAATTTTCGATTCTCGTACGATTCCAATAGCAAGGGGGGGTCGATGTAAGGTTGAGCAATGAAGTGTCTGAGCTGAGACGTCATTGCGTTACCCTCAGAGGCACCACCTTGTTTGCTCGTAGCAGGGGAGTCAGACGACTCGCCTTCGTCTGGGACTTCGGCGTCGTGGTCGGGCTCAGACACACCCTCTTCCCACTCCTCGAAAATAGCTTGAAGTTCTTCTAGGCTTGAGAAAAGCCGGATGCCATTGCCACCATCACTCATGCCAGGCTTGAGGATCCACCACTGCTTTCGTTCGGTGCTATCCTTTTGCTCGTTCTCCACCATACTCGCATTCAAGTCCCATGCATCAACTAATGCTTCGTCTAGAAATTCGGCGTAGTCAAGTTCGAAATGGACAGAGGGCTTGAAATGCCTTGCCAAGATGCTTTCAGGGTGCTTGACCAGCCAAGCCGAAACAGTGTTGGAGAGATAGTGCTTGCGGACGAGCGCTTTCCGGATAACATATGCACACACAAGCGAGGTTTGAGGATGTTGCATTGCATGCTCGAAGTCTATTGCTTCGTATGCAGTGAACTGCAAGATGTGATATGTGGGATCAGGCAGATCCCTGATGGAAGACAGGAGCTTGACAGGGGTAGGCTTCAATTGCCTCATGGAAGCCAGGATCAGAGGTTGCACATATTCTTCTGGATAGTCAATCAGAGCGTAGATGGGCGCTGCAGCCGCATTGTCTGGATGGTCTATCGAGTTTGCACTAGAATCGTCTCTGAAAACAGGTCAGATCAGTACGTGCACACAATCGAAGCAGCAGCGAACATCCCTGGCCAACTTACTCACAGCTTGATTTCTCCAGTGTAATGAGGCAGATGCCAGAAATTCGCAACTAACGGTGTCACACTATGCTCGTCAGCATACCAGGTATTTGCAGTCCCGTGGTCGGGGACTTACGTGACGTTCCCTTGGTGTACTTCCCATCCGTCACCTTTGCCAGCCTCAATGACAGACTTCCGGACATCTGCGAAATTCGGGGACCATTTGAACTTGCGATGTGCCCTTCTCGTAACTGTAGCACTGTTTCCGTTGACTTCGCCCGTCTCGCGGATAAATTGCTCTTCCTCATTAGGGTTATTGTCGCCAGCCTCCTCGGGCAATTCTGTAAACGAGCTGCCGCTAATCCAACGGTTTTGTATCATCTCGGTGTACACGATCTTGTTGTTCGCGACTCCTTTGCGGAGAGGGACGTTGATACTGTACAAATGTACGTCGTCTGGCCACTGTTCAACCAGCTTCTCTATAAGTCGGGTACTCAGCTTGGACGCCTCGGAGATTATTTCGAGATCATGCTCCCTTGAATCGAAAGCGTAAGACAAAGCGATACTCTTGACGCCGTTCATCGCAGCTTCCATTGCCCCACCAATGGTTCCGCTGGAAAGTGCAAACACGGCAGTGGTATTGCGTCCGTAGTTGGGACCGCTGACTACAAGGTCGACCGGACCTCTGTCCTTGAAGACGTGATGGAGACCAATCTGAGCGCATGAAGCCGGAGTGCCGTCTATCAGAATCCACTCTTCCCCTCCATCGTCAAAGGGACGATCCGCGGTAATGCCGTCATCCTTCAGAATGTTGCCAGGACGAAAGTAGGTCGGTGTCAGGGTCTGACCGACGATATGAGCCTTCCCGATCCAAGATCTTTGGACGTGAGGCAGAACGACGGAGACGAGATGACCCGCATCTTGAAGCGTGGATATCAGCGAATGAACATATGGCGATGACTGATTCGACGGGGGCCCGTCATCGTTCACGACCTGTGTGAAGTGAGCTTACATTACTAGCGAGCAGCCTTTATGGTACCCACAAGAATATGCATGCTGAGAAGAAGTCTATCTCTATGGGAACAGAAACTGGAAGATGTCTATAGAGAACGAGGATATGAGGGGGGTGAAGCGTGGTGGAGGAAAACTTCTCGAGATCGGAACCTCACGAGGCTTGGCGGATATCTCGCTGCTCTAACGCTGGCTGAGGTTATCGTTCCAGTTCTATGCCAATACTCGTACTCCGTATCGACACATGCCATGAGAGAAAGCAAAGCTCCAACCGTGACAAAAATCGAAGTACAGGACGAAGTTATCACCGGCTTTAAAGCGTC
Source organism: Phialophora chinensis (assembly GCA_016109575.1). NCBI lineage: Eukaryota > Fungi > Ascomycota > Eurotiomycetes > Chaetothyriales > Herpotrichiellaceae > Phialophora > Phialophora chinensis. The sequence goes on from JADWPU010000013.1 coordinate 968,128, forward strand.
AGATCACAAGAATTTGGACCTTCGAGCGCAGAAGGGTCTATCCCACCGTAATATGCGTAGAGCGGCAACATTATTCGCCCAGGGCTGAAGTCGGATTTACACCGAAGATCAAACCTCCAGGAACGACGTCCTTTCTCCACCATTGTGTTAGTCGACGCAGCCAACCAAAGACAATGACAGACAGGCATCACAGGAATCGCTCGCGCTCACCCTATCGCCATGACCACTCCGATAAACACCCTCATCATCACCACCGCTCGCGCTCTCCACTCAAACATCATTGGAAGCGCACCCAGTCACCTACACCCGCATCCCCGCGGCCGAAGCCTCTTCCGAACAACGCCCGCTCCCTCTCCCGGCATGACCTGACAGCCTACACCCCTCTATTTGCACTATACCTAGACATCCAGAAACGCATCGTCCTCGAAGATCTAGATGACAAAGAGCTTAGAGGACGGTGGAAGAGTTTTGTAGGGAAATGGTAGGCGCGCCGTGCTTTTTTCCTTCAGAGGTACATGGAGGTTTCGGGATGGCTAACATGGCAGGAACCGTGGAGAATTGGCCGAAGGATGGTACGATCCGAAGATATTGGAGAAGGCCAGAACATCGGCGCAGGAAAGCGCTGGCGCCCAGACGAGGATAAGTCAACTGGGTGCTGGATCGCCAGGTCCGAGGCTAGACCACCGCGAAGACGACGCCGATAATACAGCGTCCGACGACGACTATGGGCCTTCTCTACCGACATCCACATCCTTATTGTCATATGATGAGCGAGAAGATGCTCCGGGTCATTTCAACCCGCTGTCAAAAGCTCCGGGTCCCACGGTCCCATCCCTGACGGACCTGCGCGCCCGAGACGAGCAATCTCTTGAGGACGCCACCTCGGCGAAAAACCGCTATATCGAAGATATCCGCCACGACCGCCGTACCGAGAGGAAACAACAGAAGGAGAGGCTGGACGAGCTGATACCGCGCGCCGAAGCCGGCACACGCGAACGGCAGCTCGAGAAGAAACGCGAAAAGGCCGACTCAAACCGCGCGTTCGCCGCAAGTAAAGAGGTGGCCGGTGACGTAGAACTGCGGGATTCAGACATCATGGGCGACGAGGATAGTCTCGGCGACTTGAAGCGGATGAAAATGGAAAATCAGAGAAAGAAAAACGAGCGGGAAACGAGGAAGGAGGAGATTCTCCGGGCAAGACGCGCGGAGTGGGAGGCCCGCTCGCGGGCGGCGAAGGAACGGGAGGAGAAGACTATGAGTCTGTTCAGGGAGATTGCACGGCAACGGTTTGGAGGCGGCGACGACACCAGAGGTGAATAACAAAGGAGGAAGCGGCTTTTCATATAAAATTATAAACCAATACAGAACTAGCTCGCATTGAGTGCAGCGACCGCCTCGGCACCATCGGCCTGCTGAGTAGACCCATTCGTGACCGGTACGTTGGAGTTGTGGCTCGCTGCTGCAGGACTGGGACCGTTGATATCCTTGGCCTTATTTGCGGCCGCCATCTGCCAGGCCGGGATGGCTGCTTTGGTGCCCGAGGCGCCAAATGAAGTGGTTGAAGTTGGTCTAGCCGTTGGCACCGAAGAAGATGTAGGGACTGCTGATGCTGAACTGGTGTAGGTCGGCGCAGGTCTGGACGGGTTGGGAGCACTGCTTCCCGAGGCATTCTCTGTATTCGGCGTTGCGGCTGCACTGATCGAACTTGATGCACTCGGTGCTGGGAATGTGCCTGGCTGGGTCCTTGGAACTCCCTGTCCTGAAGGACCAAAGGACGTGCTTCCGAGACGGTTACCCATAAGGGCTTTCAGACTCGCCAATTCGGTGCTCAGCTCCTTAAGCTGTCTTTCACTTGCATCTCTAACACTGTCGATGGATCGAGGCAGGCTATCTTTCATGGTCTTTATCTCCGATTCCATTCTGCGAGCATCGTCTTCACGACGCATATTAGCGGTCTTTAATTCCGCGACAATGGTTTCAATGTCGGTGATTGCGTTATCGAGGCGCTGAGTGCGGGCTTCTTCGGCTTCTTTAAGGGCAGCGGTGTCCGAAGACAGGGTTTCCAGCAATGCGAAGGCTTTGTTGAACTGCTCATCGATAGCAGCTTTGTCCTGCTCCAACTGCGGTGGTGTCGGCGGCGCTATTAATGGTTTGATATATCGCTGGGCCAGAGTGTACAATCCGTAACTGGCTCCTCCGACTACTGTCGCCATAATGAACCAGTCTCGCCAGTCTCGTCGAGGCGGTTCCGGTGGTGGAGGCTGTTGCCATTCTCCATAAGGGTTGTATGGGTAAGGGTATCGCGGGCCTGGAGGTCCCCGTGCGGGAGCAGGATAGTAGGGTGCATTTTGCGGAGGTGGAAGCTGCTGGCCTGCATCGCCGGCTGCCCGAGCCAGGGAGAGATCGATCTCTTCCTGTGTGAGGTTTTTGGATTTGAGGAATTCGATTCGCTTTTCGACGGGAGCTGAGGCGACGGATGGGTCCTGCAGGAACACCACGGCCGAAGCGACCAAGTCTTCTCGCGGCGGCATGTTGGCGCAAGTCGATCAAGGAGCCCGGTTTAACCAACGCCCATTCTATCTTCTGTCCTGGGTTATGAGGCCGAAGATGGGATGGATGAGAGATGGAAAGGCTGCTGAGGTGGTTGATTGATGAGACCAGCCATCTGCAATTCCATTTGTCGATGAGTTGAGCCTCGGTATGCGCTTAGAGTTTGTTTGGTTCGCAGTATGCTGCACCGCCGAGCGAGCTTTCGCTAGCGTGTGTTTGGTCTGCCGTAGCAGCATGCTGCCGTGGTTACAGCTTTCTCAATGCTTTGTTTGGCATCGCTAAGTTCGCGCGTCCTCACACATCAACCTCAACCAGCGACGACTACAAGTTGACCGCGCAATCCTGATCCCACCAACACCTCGCTCCCATCATGTCGCAGCCTCCTGGTCTCTTCAGTGTGCGTCGCCCACGTGAGACTCTCGGGAATATCACCAATCTCTCTGCCATCCCTCAACCAGCGTCCACAGTCAAGCGTGCTTCCTCAAATGCCGAATTCCACACAGCGCAGCATGTCCGATCAACCTCGATCAACCACAGCATCCAGCGCCCTGCGCAACCTGTGTTCCATCGATCGTCCTCTGGAGGAAATTTGGCAGATATGGGCATGTCAACCGCACGGAGATCGACTTCAGTCAACATCTTCGCCAATCAACATACTGGCCGACAAAGTCTTGCGCCAAACCAGTTGTTTGGCTCACAGACGCCGGCATCTCAGAGTCTCCAGAGGAGAAGCAGCATATTTTCTCGTCCCTCCGGCCATGCACCGACCGCGCATCAGTCCTTCTTCTCACAACCCCCGCCCGCTGCCGGCGCCCCGAAAGACCCACGACCTCTCCGAGATGGCTCTTATAGAGCGCGTCTAAGTCAAGAACTGCTGGACTACCTGACGCACAACAATTTCGAGCTCGAGATGAAACACTCGTTGACCCAGAACTCCGTCAAATCACCCACGCAGAAGGATTTCACCTTCATGTTCCAGTGGCTGTACAGACGCATTGACCCGGGCTACAAATTTCAGAAGAGCATTGATGTCGAGGTCCCACCCATCATGAAACAGCTCAGATACCCCTATGAACGAGACATCACTAAGTCTCATCTGGTGGCCGTAGGAGGACAGAACTGGCCCCGCTTCCTAGGCTTGCTGCATTGGATGATGCAACTGGCTCAGATGCTTGACAACTTCAGCCGGGGCGCATACGATGATGCATGTACCGAGGCCGGCGTTGATGTTGCCAGCGACCGCATTGTCTTCCGCTTCCTGTTCGGCGCATATCAAGACTGGCTTCAGATGGGTCCCGAGGACGATGAGGAAAGCGAGGACGCCGCGCTGCAACCACACATTCAGGCTCTCAACGAGGAATTTGAACGCGCCAACGCCAAGCATGCCGAAGAGTTGAAACTTTTCGAAGCAGAACATGAAGCATTGAAAGCACAAGTCGATGAATTCGAGCGAAATGCGCCCGACATGGCGAAATTGGACAAGCACTTCAAGATTCTGGAAGACGACAAAAAGAAGTTCGAAGAGTACAATGCAAATGTCCAAGCCAAGATTGAAAAGTACGACTCACGGATTAAAATTCTTGACGCGGAGATTCAGAAAGTCGAAGCAGACTTGGCCATCGTCGAGCAAGAGCGCCAGGGCCTGCAACAGAGCGTTGACCGTCAGGGACTAAACATCCAAGACATCGACCGCATGAACACCGAACGCGAACGGCTCGCAAAGTCCCACGAGGATGCACTCGTTGCGCTCGATGAAGTGAACAAGAGAGTCCTAGAAAAAGAGGCCGAAACAGCCCGCAAACTCGAAGACCTCGAGGCAACCATCAAAAGGTACAACAGCTTAGGCTATCAAATGTCCTTGATCCCCTCGACGGCAGTCAATGCAAAAGGCCAGGATTACGAACTCACCCTCAACCTCTCATCGGACACTTTCTCCTCTTCAACTTCCCAATCTCGCCGCAGCCGCGCATCGCCGGTTGAATCCGACCGCCTCCTCGCCGACACCAACACAGGCTACTCTCCCTCTCATCTCCTTAACCTTGACCTCCGTGGCGCCGTGCGCAATGCATTTATATCTCTGCGCAAGGAAATCAACGAGCGCAGAAAAGCCCTTTCGGAGTCAGACCTCAACGCCCGCGACTTCCTGGACAACATATCAGAGGCGCTCCACGAGAAGAACACAGAGATTGACAACTTGAATTACCGGGTCAATGAAGCGGGGAGGTTGTATGGCGTTTTAAAAGAGAACGGAACGACCCAGCACACGCAGCAGACCAGTGCCATTGAGAAGCTCGAGAAAGAATTGAGCCGGATGAGGGAGGGTTTGGCAAGGGGTGTCGTCGAACTCGAGCAGCGGGAGATGGAAGTTCATATTGCATATGAGTACATGCGGGAGGAAAGTGCGCGGGTCCGTGAGGAGTTGCACGGTGGCATTGAGCGGCTACTTGAGGATGTGATTCGGTTCAAGGTCCACGTGCAGAAGGGGTTGGAGGAGTTTGAGGGCTGGGTAGGTGAGGAGGTCGAGGTCGAGTTGCTGGGTGACGAGTTGGATAATATGACGCTGGAGGGCCAGGGGGCGCCGGCAAAGAAGGAAGACGTGTTTTGATGCATTGGTTCTTGTTTTCTGAATGGAACGAGCGGCCCTCTGCTTGGATTGATGACATTTGGATACCGTGTGTATAACCACCTCCATGCCTACCTCCTAGACATCGAGTGTTGATGACATGATGGAAATATGACAACCGCTTGCCACTACTGCCCGTACTCGTGGTCCATTGTAGGTCTCAGCTCCGTACCCTGCACTAGGACAGAGTACCGGGTAAATTGAATACCGAGATGGCTGCCTCTGGGCTGGGAGAAGGCCGCTTCCTCCTCTACGCCAAGTGACTTCTGTCCTGTACTGTACTGTACTGTAGCATAGATTATCACGCATGCATGCATGCTGTTTGAAGAGAACACTGGGGTCTCTGTTCCAAGGTCCGAGGGTTTGCGGCTGGTCGCTGTCCTAAGTCTACCGAATACTGTGTGTAATTTAAGCCAGCCAGGCGAACACGACAAGGCTGCATGAGACAAACATACATACGTAGGACGGAGGTCAAAAGTCATAAGCTCATTTGTCGATTTCATATGCTCGTGGACAGTAAGGCGAGCGAGGGAGCGACAAACAAATTTAATGGGAGAGTAAATGGCTGGCAGGGGCGGGAACGTCGACCGGATCGGCCACATACATACACATATTGTAAACCAGGCTGCGCAGGAGGTATAACTTCATTCATTGATTCGTAGTCCGTATTTGTCCTCGTGCTCATCAATGTTCCACCACCCCTACTGCTGTGTCTCAGCAAGCGAGAGGCACAGGCATAGGCATAGCGTCTGTGAGAGCTCCTGTATCAATGCATCCCGACAGTCGGGCCCGCCGTGGCCACAAAGCGCACCGCAGTGTCTTCAAGTAAAAGATCTTGTGCACGAGGAAATGCATAATTCCACAGACGCCAGAGCCAAGGACCACCCGTCGCGACCACCGTTCCAGATGAACAGGCAGGCGCCGGGAGAGGCTGGGGTTGTTCACTGGATGCCCAAAAAAAACAAGATTTAATCCCCTTCACTCAATCCTCTCACCTCCACCAGCCCAATACACCGGCATCCTATGCACCTACCCTCACCTGGCCGCTGCTGTCCTGCTGTTCCCTGAGCAAGCTCTCCTCGTCGGGCAAGTTCTCAATCTGCCTGACCAGGAAACTCTTTTCGTCCAAGAATTGGTCGTCATCGGTGCGACCCTCGAGAAATGTGGGTAAGAATTTCAACAACCTCGCCCGGTTCCGGACCAAGATGCGCTTAACTTCGTCACTCTTGTTGGGGTTCGCAACAAAGACTTTGAACACGTGGAAGGCTTCATACTGGACCATTTTTCGGTCGTCCTTGAGTAAAGTCATGGTGAGTTTGAGGTGGTCGGCCGAGGACACGAACTGGGTCATGATGGTGTAGTTTGACCGGTGGAGGAGTAATTCGCCGAGGAGTTTGATAGACTGCCGCTTCGTGACGTAGGAAGGAGAGAGGAGCAGGATTGGGTTGTAGTGTTGAGTGAAGAAGAGGGTGTAGTTTGTCGTCAGATATTGCGAGACAAGCTGTTTGTGTTTTGTGAGAATCTCCTGCAACAGGTGTGTCAGTACTGGCAATGCCCTGATGGCGAGTGACAGCATACCCTAAATGTCGTGAAGGCGTCGGCGCTGACTTCAAAACTGCCCTTGTTGATCCAGTCAAAGAAGCTCCAGAACACTCCGGTGCCTGTCTGCTTGCGGCTGACATCCACATCTTTGAGCTGAACCGCCTTTTCACCGGGTTGTGACTCGTCGTATAGGATGACGGCTGCAACGGTCTCGTATGCCAATGCTTGTCGTAGGACCGTTCCACAGGGCATTGCAGATTGGGGGTATTCGTAACCACGGCATAGCTCGACGATGATCTCTGGTCTCTGAGACACCAGGTATGTGATTGCTGACGGTTCTTGACTGCCAGATTGTGGTGAGGATGGGGTAGAGGAGGTCTTGTAGCGAAGGATATGTGAGAAGATGATCTGAGCGTCTTTCCGCGCCTCGAAGGGTAACAGCCGGATCGATCTCGCCAGTTCAAAGAGAATGTCTTCCTGGATGATGCAGTGCACGAGCTGGTGCACCTGTTCGGGGCTACATTCGACTTCTGTGCCGCGCGCCGTCAGTGGAAATGTACCATGCGGCGCAACAAAGGGGTGGGTGGGTTCTCACCTGGTGTGCCCTGGACAATCAACTTCATCTGCGACATGTGTTTCGCGACATCTTCTTCGATCTGGGCAGGGGCACGTCAATTCCCGCGTCGTTGGCATGTCAGAGTCTCCCTGCTCACCTTTGGACTTGGACTGGGCTCGTGCAGTTTGACGAGGAGATCCTTTAACGACCTGGCGATTTCCGCGGGCTGTTTCTGTCGCCCTCGACCGCCGAATAGGAATGCCATGTTGACATTTATGGAGGATCAAGCATGCGGGTGCTGAACATAGAACCTTTACAATTGACCACGACGTTCGCAGGCGCTTGCTTCGACATTCATCCCCGTCTCTTTGTCAACCTTGTCACTGCCTCGGCGTTTGGAATTGACCGACTGTTGACACCGCTTTGATTGCCCCAGGCAACCGCTTTCCATGGACGATAAGATAAGATTGTGCTCCCCTCACTTGGGCGATCAATTCGATTGATTCAGCCTCACCAGATTCTCAGCCATTAATTATCGTACACAATCATGTATGTAGAGATTAGTGCTGGCCAAAGGCCGTGCGCTCCAGGATGAGCGATGTATGCTTCCAGCCGCGCCTGCTAAAGGAGAGCCGCCTCGCCTCAGGCTTGCTGGCGTCGCCGCCTCGGAGATCGAATGCTCGATTGCCATAATCCTTCCAACCACCACCAAACTACCCTCGCACACCAAGCGACCTTTCGCCCATTGGAGCACAGCTTCCCCATAAAACTGCTATCGTACCGCTGCCTTGCCAGTTCCATCTCCCTGACTCTAGGACACATCTCTTCCCCGGTGACCAAACAGGCTTTGCTCCGCGAAGGCCGGATCCTCCCATTGATTTGGACGTACTGCATGGCGCCGTTGCCGTCGAGCTCCACCAAGGCGAGGATGGGCTTCTTGGCCGCCCGCTGGCCGTCCTTGTTATAGTCGAGACACTCCAAGTGCTGCCTTCTGCGTCTCAAGATGGTGTTGACCTCGGCATTTGCGACAAACAGGGCGTCCGATTTGAAGGACAGCTTCGTGCTCATCGGCACGGGGAGATATTGTGAGTGCCGGCTCTGCACCCAGTGGACGCGCGTCTTGACGTGGAGCTTGGGTGTAACCAGACTGGAGAAGTATTTGTTCGCGAGCTTCAGGGACAAGAGGTCCGGGTACGTCAGATGTGACGCGATCATGTGGTGGAGCTCTGGCGGCAGGGAGGCGATGGTTTTCCCGGCGTGACTCTCTATCTTCTCGCCACCGTCGTCGACCCCGTCAGATGAAGCAGGTGCTGAAGGCTCGTCGTTGTGTTTCTGATGCCATCTCGGGAAGATTGAGGATAAAACACGTTGCAGAAGACGACTGGCCGTCCCAACCTGCATTATTTGGAGTTTGTCGGTCCCTGCCTAGCTATTGCTTGTTCAACTCGCACTGACAGAAGCCATGTGTGAGAGAAAACCAATTTATGTCGCCCTGTGGATATATATGACTTGGGTCAGTGTGGCAGTATCACGTCTGCCTGGCAAGGCTGAATCGTCAGCACTGCCGGATCTTGACATGGTGGCTTTTTCTCTGGTACCATCACAAACCCGAAAAGCGAGGATTGACTCACCAGCAAGCACGTTTGGATAGACTCCCGGACAGAAAAGCAATCGAGTTTAGTGTACGGAGTATTTCGAGTTCGAAGGCCAAGTGAGCAGCGCCGGGGATGCGTGTTTGAGCGCCACGACGCCTCTCGTATGCTTTGATTGGCCGGCTCCGCATGCGGAGATTTTGAGAACAACATGCGAGGTTCCGCGCAGCGACGGCGAGGTTGTACAGTAAACAGAACCTATAGGGCTGGACTAGGCGGTTCGAACGGATTCATGGGTTTATTTATGCGACACATATTAATGAGCTATTGTGGTGCACCTTTGCAACTACAGGAGATGGAAAACCGCGCGTCGCGCTAATTCGGAACAATCTAGTTGCGGAGAGGACTGCTCCTGTTGCGTGTCCCTTCCACACAGTCGTCGCCTGTCCTCCGGTTTTCCGAAGTGTTCTAAAAGGCAGCCGCATGGATCGTATCTTTGCAACCAACGACCGCGGTAGAACGCTCGATGAGCAATAGGATCAGTGGCTACAACAGTGTGGCTGGAGCGAGAGGAGTATGAGCCGAATGAGACGCAGACCGAGGCATTACACAGGCATGAGCCGTGGCCTTCCTGGGGGTGTATTTCTTCAAGATCTCCAGGGCGGTCAAGGTAGCAACGTTTGAGAAGCAGGTCCAGCTGAAGAGTAAAGTAGTGTAGAAAGCCACCGCAGGGCAGGGCTGAAGAGGGAGTCTGCTTGGTCTCAAAGCTGGACCATCCCCACTGAAACAGAAGTAGAGATGGACAATTATATTGTTGTCGGCTTTCTCCTTTTTCAGATATAGCAGCGACAGGTACCAAATTCGGCATGGCCTGCCTCACTCCCTTTCGCGCTCTTAACGCCCCTTCTTCCCTTACGGCTTCCACCTGAATCCGGGATCTGTGAATGTTAGTTAGCATGCACGGAAGTTGACCAGAGAGCATCGTGCCAGCCATGGCGTCGCAGCCATTCACGAGAGGGAAGAACTCACGTTTCCAGTCCAGATCCTGCACTTGCTTCAACGACAATCCATCCAGCTCGGCGTCAATATCCTTGCGCTCCCTGCGCTTGTTGTCCGCCACCATCCAGAACCACAACAAAATGGAGCAGATCAAGATGGTGGAACTGGTGGCCAAATTCAGTCCATTGCCTATATGGTAATCCGGCCCGTCGAAAGGCAAGAAACTCCAAGTCGAGATGAGGCCGCCGATGTTGCCAAACATGACGTTCACGCCAATCGCGGCGGAGCGGGCGGTGTCGCTGACGACGTTGGCCGAGACTTCGGCGTTGCAGAGCGCACCGTAGGGGAACGCACCCGCTGCGATCAGGAAGGTGGCGCCATAGCGGACCTGGGGGTTGGAGGACGCCAGGAACATGATATACCCGACCATCATCATGGGAGTGGACAGGATGAAGAAGATGATGCGTCTATCGAAGCGCCACGACAGGAAGGGAAGGAGGAGCACAAAGAATGCTCCCACGATGTAGGGCGGCACGGTGTGCAGTTGTTGTGACACGACCGAGTTGTTCGGGTAGATGGTCTTGACAATCGTCGGCGCAAAGAAGGCAAGGCCTTGCACGGTGATGTTGTCGAGGAGGAAGATGAACGAGGTGGCGAGCGTGACGGGACTGAATATGCCGCGGATGACTTTCGGGGTGTCGATCTTGTCAATCACCTCGGACGTAGCGACACGCTCCGACTTGACTCGGGCGATTGCGAGGTCTTTTTCCTCCTGGGTGAGCCAGCGAGCGGTTTCTGGGCGGTCCGTCAAAGTGAAAAAGCTGATCACCGATAGGCCGCAGGTTATGATGCCTTCGATGGCGAAGATCATTCGCCACTGGTGCAGACCACCGAAGTGGTCGAGCTTGAGGATGGCCGAGGCCAGAAGACCACCGAACGCGCCCGCAAGGGGGGCCATGACGATGTAAAGCGACAATCTGAACGCCAATTCGCTGCGGCGGTACCATCGTGACATGTAATACGCGATTCCCGGGAGCATACCGGCCTCGGCCAACCCTCTAGATGCAATATTAGCGAAAAAAGATCGTGTGGATGGATTTCTCCTCGATGTCATCCTTACAGCAGAAAGCGTACACCGCAGGCTGCTCCCAGGTGGTGTACAAAGGCCGTACAGACTGAAAAGATGCCGAAAGCGAGAGAAGTAGCCGGGAGGAACCAGCCGGGACCCATCCATTTGCACGCCATGTTGCAGGGTAGCTCGAAGATGATATAGCTGACGTAGAAGGTGGAGAGGAGAGTGTTGTAGTCATAGCCTTTCAGGTTGAGGTCTTTCTCGAGGCCCGCGAGTCTGGCATTGCCTGTTGCACCGCACGTTACTGTCTGCTCGTCATGTCGGAATGCTTGATCAGAGAAACTCACCAATGTTGGCCCGGTCGATGAAGCAAAACAGGTACAGGAGAGCGACGCTGTTTTGAGGTTAGCATGCACGAGCTGCAGCAGAAAAGCCGACCGATGGAAGTTCTGGGCGGCCCGCCAAATGATCCTGGATAGAGACTCACGTCGGGACAATGTAGAGGTCAATTTTCCATCGAAGCTTGCGTTCAGCCTCCGGATCGAACGTGACGAGAGAGTGGCCGTATCTGACACCCGGATTAGCAGCGATCCAACAGCATTTCCCTCGCTTGACCTACTTGTCAGTTGCGACGTGACCTCGTTCAGCCGCTTCATGAAAGTTCTCGGTATGTATTGCAGCTTGTTTTTCGATGGCCACCTCATCCTGAAGGGACCGTCGAACGGCGGCGTCGACCTGACGCTCCTCAACATTGTGATCCGCAGAAGCCATCTTGAGCAGGGTGAGATGGATGGTGAGTGGTGAGTGTGAGAGGGATTGAGCCAAGTCGGTCAGGGAAGAGGGGTGGCTCGACCTAAGTAGTCTGGTGCTGTCACAATCCTGCCACGGTGCCTCGGAGATCGACACGGCCGTGCTGCTCGGTTTGTCTTTTTGGAGGATCACAGATCGCACGAGTAGTGATCGGCCGCTCAGCGATGAGTAACAGTAGCGGCTTGGCTTCTATCCCCGGATGTGTACCTTGTCAAGCGGGGACGAGGCTGTGGAAACCGGAAGTCTGGGCCTGTGGAGACTGGGGAGCAAGAACCGGGGAATGATAACGGGATCTTCACCTGGCCTGAGCTGGCGAGCGAGCGCAGGGACCATGGAGAGAGATCAGACCCAGCACCTCGTGGTTGGCCGCTGTTCCGATTCGCGCGGAATCGAGCAACGGCGGTTGAACTTTTGGCCTGACTCTTGCTCGATCGCTCACCGCACGGGTCTGTCGTATGGCTGACATCTTCGTGTGTACGAGTATGATTTGATCGATGTCCTGGCTCGATTGCCACCGGCGGGAGCAGTGCCAGTTTGGGCGGGTCATCTCAAATCTACTCGGTGCCTGAAATCACATTAACCGCACGCAGCACATGGACACTCTGGAAACGAGATGCTTCGGATCAATACCTCAATCGGCTAGTTGCCTTTTCTCGCGTCGAAACCAGGCAGTGTTCTAGCGTGCCCAGACTCGACGTAGCAGCCACGTTGACGCGGGACTTGAAGTCGGGAATCAAAAGGCCTGCGGGGTGTCGTCCAGGATGAATTCTTGGCCCGGCGTCTCCAGCGAGTGGCTTGGAAGCCTACTCCGTACTGGGTACAATCGATGGCCCAGCCCTCCACGACTGGACTTCTCCTCGTATAAGCTCGGTCCGGGTGGACGCAGCAACGGAGGAAATAGCTTCCCTTAGCGTCTGAAGACGCTCTGACTCTGCCACCGTAAAAGGTGTCGAGCAAACGCATCGACAAATCAGAAACGGTTCAAATATCGTGCTTCATCCGGATGGACCAGATTGGGCACAGGGTATCCGAGTCACTGGGCACGAGCAAAGTCAAGGCCTGCGTCCACGCGACGTTGAATTATGAAGGTCCTTGTACTCCGTAGCAAAGCGACGGCTGTCCCAAGCGGGATCTTGCGAACATGCATGGCATTAGCAACGGGAGATAAGGCTTGGAGGCCAACATCCGAACGTCCTCGTTGCCAGTGACCCTGACCTTTCATTCGTCAGGCCTCTGCCTCCCTCTCCCTGCTCCTGACATTCTTCGTTATCTTGAATACGTGTCCCTGAATATATCCTTCTATCCCTGTCTCGCATAGTCAAGCAGAAACTGGTGTCATGACAAGAAAATCCAACAGATCCGTCAGAAGCCCGACAACTCCTCGCTGATAGAAAAATTCTAGCCCTTGCACGGCCTTGGTCGCCTCTTTGACCTGGCCTCGTCCTGGTTGGTTTTGTTCCTTTCCGTTGCTCCTGTCCCTTGTCCAATATATCATTGCGGTCTATAGTCATGAGAAGAAGTCGTCACTGTACACCAAAACACCAATGCCTGCATGCGTCGGCGCAAAAACACACCGCCCAGCACAGCAGGAGACACGCTCGAGGACATCAAGCCGCTTCAGTAGTTTGTTTTGAGTGGCCCGGCACGTCCGTGGAGACCTGCACAAAGGGAACGAGGTTGAAACACGCAGTGCCTGGCAGGGGTCTTCACATCGCCACCAGCCGTGTTTGAATGGGTGCGTGTCCTTGGACGCGATCCGATGGTTCCGAAGCTGCTTCTTTTGCTCTCGTCACAAGAGTATTTGCGGAGCCGTGTCGTCTCAGTCGCATAATCAAGGCCAAGCTCGGCGCCGATTTTGCTGTTTATGGTAGCGGTGGTGGCTGTCATGATGGTGCGCTGCCTTGGGCGGATTGTCAGCTTTCCTCTCCTGCTCCTCTTTGTCCTCCCGTTTCGCTTCGTCTACTGGGTGTTCAAGCTCCGGAGTTTCGTCCTCTTTGTCGTCTTCTTTCTCTTCCGGCTTCTTTTCGCCCTTCGGAGAATCGTCTTCCTTCAGATTTTCTGCCTTCCCTTCGTCCTTCTTTCTGTCCACCTCATCCAAGCCCTCGACCGTGAGACCTTCGACATCTTCGAACTCTCCCAAGAGCTCTGGATGGAAGAGAGAGTCTTCATCATCTGGAGGATGTTCGAGGGTAATGCCCAGCGCGTTGTCATGGCCAACCTCAGGCTTGGCCTCTTTCTCCTCCTTCTTGCGTTTAGCCTCTTCTGCTTTGATCTGCTGGAGCTTGAGCACCAGTTCGCTGGACAGATCCATCTCTTGCTCCTCATCTTTGGCGTCCGTGCTACCAGTGTAGTTTGCCGCAGACTCGATGAGACAGCCGCGCACATCATCACCGACCCATGAGGCCAGAATGCTCACCAGGTCCGCGTCAGCGCCCTTCAGGAGGCCATCTCTTTTCAGCAACGTCTTGAACTGCGGTAGGTTGCGAACGAAACTCAGCAGGCCACGGACGCGAGAGACCTGTGTGGTCTCATCGTTGACACTAAAGGTCACAGTCATCACGTCCTGACCACCGCCTGTATCCCAGCGAGCGACGGTGTTGGGGGTGAGAATGCGCGTTTTCTCACACCGATCGTCGTCTGGACCCAGCTCGAGAATGGATTCTCCGAAATCAAGCGACTCGGACGCAAATGCAAGCTGGAATTGATTGCCAATGTTAATCATGACGGCAAACTCTGGTCGATAGAAATTCCCATCACAAAATTTCGCAATATTCGTTTGAGGAAACGCGGCATACACTCGGACTCTAGAGTCGATGTCCATGCTGGACGGGATCGGGACCGGGACAAAGTTTGTACCACCACGCACACTGCCGGCTTCGTCGTGGTGTTTGTTGAAGACCTTGTCTGGGACGTCTTGCTCGTACACAAATTCGCAGTCGCCACATCGCATGTGGCATTTCAAGATACGCAGAGGTCTGAAGCTGTAGACAAAGTGGATGTATTCGTTGGGTTTGCGCACGACTCCAGGCACGGGGAGAGGGATTTTGCCGAGCAGAGTCTGCTGCTCGTGTTCGGGAATGAAGAATGGCGCCCAGTCTTTCTCGTTGTACGCTCGTTCGGTGTCTTTGATGGTGAGAATGGTAGAGGCCTTCGAAAACGGGCGAAAGAGATGCATTGCTCGCTTCCAGTCGGATTTCCTGCCCACCATGTTGAAGATGATAACTGGCTCCGCATCCTCGACGCCCTCCTCCAAGATAATTCGAGGGTCTTCGGGTCCGAACATGCCCCCATCATCCTCCCACTGCGCCGGAATGTCGATCACCATGGGAAACTTGAACCTCTTTCCACTCCATGTGATCGTATGATTGGTCAAGTGTTCCCAGTCTTCGTTGAAAATTTGACCTCTGAGAAAACTCATCTTGGGCATTGTCCGAGTTCTGGATGGCGAGAAGACGACCCGAGTGACAGACAAGTACACTTTCTGTTCGGGTAGCCACACACTCGATCCTGCTAGGCGCGTCCAGGTCCTCTCGACAATATCTCTCATGTCCATGTCGGGGTCGTTCATCATCTCGTCGGGGTAGTCGACGATCGGGTGGTGATCAAGGGCCACGGCGATTTGGTGGATATCATCGGTGAGGTGGAAACTCTGCTGCACGCCAACGGTGGAATTGTATCTCAGGGTATCGCAAGATCTCTTGCCAGGTAGTCCAGTGTTCACAAAACCCGGAATCAGCATCGGCTCGAAGGCTCCCCATTGCTGGTAGTGTTCGGACCGTGATCGGTCACCCTATCCTTTGTTAATGGGACGGGCTGTGAAAGATATAGCCGGAGACAAACCCTTCTGTGAAGACTGGTGACAGAAGCTCCCGGGAAGAATGTCTTCTCGAGGAAAAGAACGATCAGAATTGTACCCAAGGCGAACACACTCAGTCGCTGTATCCTCGCTGGAGCGGAAAACCTGTCGAGGATCGGTAGCACACCCATCTCGTACGTCGTCCGCCGCTCAGTTTGTGTCAGTGAAAGCAGGAAGACGAGCAGTCGGACGACGACTTTTGGTCGCAATGAGGGGGAAAGCCCAGGACGCCACCGGCCAAATACGTTATATCGATACGGACTTCATTTCAGCCTACCGACGATGACGGAGTCCCCTGAAATTCGGAGGCGTCTATAAATCGGTGGGTACACAGGATTCTAGCCTTGTCTGGTCAGGGACCCAAGGGAACAACCCGAGTGGAAAGCGGGACGAGGTGAGGTGCAAGACTTGTGTCGATTGGATGTTTGAAGGGCAGAGCCAGGGGTTGATGGACAATTCGTGATCCAATTTATTGGGTTTTGCATCGACGAACATGACATGATCAGCTTAGAGTTTGGTCAGACGAACGCCTTTCCTATCTGCGGAGATTGCGTTCTGCAGCTTGCATGTGGAAAGTTTCTGGTTCCGTCGAAGAAAGTGCGCGTCGAGTCTCGAACGAGCCGACGTGTCTGGACCCAAGAGTCAGAGTCAGTCAGAGCCATGGGATAGGGAAGGGTGGCGTGTGTGCGTGTGCCAGATGTGGTTTAACTTCGGCAGCTAATCGTCCTTATCTTCAAGTCATCGGCGGACCGGAGGTCTTGGATCAAAAAGCCCTTTCCTGATGGAGTCCGCTGAGACAGCGCACAAACGTCCTTCGACGGGGACGAATTGGTGAAGCGAAATAATGTCGGTGTACGGTTGGAGGGCTGATATATCACGACTTGATACCACGCCAGATGATCATTTCCTGCCGAGCAGAGATAATCTCGTGTCCGATATCTCGCTGACCAGATCGATTCCCGGATCGAGTAGTTGGACATTGCTACACAAAGACTCGGTCGGAGACCTTGCCAGGAGGACGCCGGGCCCCTGAGACGGTTGTTCTTTCAAATCTCTGCCCAGCTGTGCCACAAAGCACGCCCAAGAAGAGCCTCGATCACAGTTGCAGCGAGTGACGAATGGTGCTCTTCAGCCCGGTGGGCCTAAAAGGTACGACCGTCACCACCACCTGAGGAAGAGTCTTGTGGACGTTCGGGTACCTGCCTTAGCCGACGGTTTCAGCTGAGGTGCTGCCGAAGTCCCACTTTTGATTTTGATCGACCCCCACTCGCAGAAGAAAGGGTTTCAGTACGAGTACTCGTAAGCAGGAGGTACGGAGTAAGGTTCGCGTATCGAGACGGGCAATTGCCCGAAGGTGCTCGCGTAGAATAAACACCCAGGCGAGCGGGACGCGGCACCAGGAAGCATGCCATCTGCGCCGAGTGCTTCGATCACGTTGTGTTGAGAATTGTGTGGATAGCAGAAACCCGATTGTTGGCGGGCTGATGAATGAATTGCATGTCTGTCGGCTCTGACCAGGACGCGCAAGAAAAATCCATCTTGTGTAACCTGGCGCGTGCGATAAAGCCACCGAAAGCCAAAGCCGGAGTCACAGCCAATGCTAAAGCCACGGGGGCTGGTGGGGGTCGATTGTTCTGGGCTCCGCGGCGCCTAACGAGACTTCCGTAGCCTCCTGAGCAGTACGTACCTTGCCTCCTGAGTCCTGAATTTAGCCAGGCGCCTTCAACAGGCGGCGTCCAGGCCGGAGAGCCGCGGCGCCCGGAGCCACCAAGCGCCCATCTTCATAGTCGCATTCTTGATGGAGCCGAACAGAGTACGAGTACCCGGTTCCCTTGACTGTACTCCGTACTCCGTATTAAATAGAATACACCCAGTCTTGTAAAATGGCATCGTCGTTGAGATTTAATGCGTGCTCACTACGGAGTGGCCCAACGACACTCACACCATCGCCAGACCTGGAGAATCTGTCTGTTTGTGGCTGCTACGGCTACCGCAGATAGTTTCAGGAGGTCAAAATTGCTTCGCTGCCTACACACCCCCATCGAGCTCGCCGAAATGAACCCGGCACATGCCTGAAACTCGTGTCATATGCTTGTTTTTCTTCTTTCACACTTTCTCCTGGCGAACATCCTCGACCTGCGCAGCGCTTCCTCCAGCACCGGATTTCTCCTCCAACACTCTCTCCCTCGCAAATTGGTCACCAACCTCGGCCTCCCTTTGTCCATACCGTCCGATCTTGTACCAGGGCAGTTTGAACAGTGCGTCCATGCCTTCGAGACTACGGCCAGAGGTCTCTGGGATGAAGAACCACGCCCAAATCCCGCCGAGAATGGTAAGTGCCGTGAAGAACCAGAATGTCCCCTGCGTGCGTTAGTCGGGACGAATGGATCATTCAAGGAGACGAAGTAGATAATCAGAAGGTTTCAGGAAGAGTGCTTACTTTGGGGGAAAGTCCGCCGTCAGATGTAGGCAGTAGCATGTTCGGGACAGCACGCGAGTTTCCGTATTGGTTGACTGTTTGGACACGATATCAGCCAGTGATTGATGGTCTCAGCTCACAGGTTCGACTTACCAAAGTGGAAGCACATCACTAGGGAGCTGCTGATCGCACGAATCCGGAGAGGGTAGATCTCCGCGTTCAGCAAGTATTGAATGCTGTTCCAGCCCATCCTGAAATCTGTGTTAGCCGAGGAGCCAATATACCTTCAGGAACAAAGGACCTACGCCCAACCGAACCCAGAGATATATATCATGACAATGCCCCCTGTCGAAGCATGCTTTTGAGATGGCGTAAAGACAGTGTCTTCATCAATGTTCGGGACCGCGGTTAAGAATGCTGCGATGTAGCACATAGATATGGCTTGCAGCGCAATGCCGATGGACAATGATCGCTTCCGCCCGATCACGTCGACGAGGAATAGGGCACAAATGATAGAGGCGATGAATTTCACGACGCCGAAGATGGCAGTCGCATAGAGCTTTTCGTTCTGGCCCTTGGTACCGAGCAAGGCGAACATGTCCGGGGCATACTATCAACAGATATCAGCGTATGGCCCTTAGAATCACACAACTTGAGGCTATGAAAGGGTTGGCGGTACTCACGATAGTGATGCTCTGAGCGCCGGACCATTGACCGAGCAGTTGTGTTCCCAGACCAAGGTAGATGCGATAGAAGTTATTGGGCATGCAGAACATTTCGCGGAAATCTGTGGAAATGTTAGTATATTCGTCAACCTAGGCGCAGGGTTTGGGATCTGAGGCGAGAACACGGAAACCATTCAGACATACTCGTGAGGGGAATGGTGACTTACAGCCAAAGAATCCCTGACCCATTGTCGCTTCCTGTTCTTCAGCAAGCTGATGCTTGATGCCGTTGATCTCGGCGGTGATGTACGCGTCGTCGGAGGCCAATCCTCGGAGCCGGGCAAGGTTGGCGACAGCATGGTCGTCTTCGCCTTTCTTAATGAGAAACCGGGGTGATTCGTTGTTGAACCAGGACAAAATGAAGATGATGCCAGCGAACATGAGATGAATGGATGTGGGCACGACCCAGGAGTTGTAGCTGTTCTTGTCGATGTGAAGACTGCTACCCCAGCTGGCAAAATATGCGAGCATGATGCCGACATACACAGACCCTGAGAACACGCACGTGCAAAGTCCTCTAACAGCCTTGGGAGAGATCTCGGACAGATAAATCGGCGCGATGACAGTGGTTTGGCCAATCTATATCGGTTAGCGATCCGTCTGGTGTTGGGTCGACCTATACTGACTCCCAGGCCTGCAATAAACCTTCCCGCGTACACTTGGCCCAGTCTACCATTGTTCGTTAGGAAGATTACGATTCCCAAGATCCAGAGGATGCAGCTGAGAACAGTGAGCAGAATGCCTCAAATAGAGGTTGGACACACAACATACAGTTGACGGGTGGCCCAGAGACGACCAATGCGATCCGCGAGAACGAACGCCAGGAGGGCACCACCAACGCTTCCGATCTGCACCATGGCGGAGACGTTGCCTTTGACATCCGCATAGGCGTCGTCCTCAAGCTTGTCAAACCCGAGGAGCTTCTGGAAATGTTCAGTGTTGAAAGTGCCTTGGAAACGTATCAGTATCAATGTTATCTCCAACGACGTATGTCTCCTTACCACTTATCAAGCCCTCATCAACACCTCGGGCTGCTCCCATAATCCCAAAGGAGAACACAGCAAACCATAGCCTCCAGTTCAGCACTTCTTTAGGTTCATCCGCGAGGGAGCCTCCAAGGCGGAAGATGTTCAAAGGTTTGCCTCCGCCGCCACCCATGTTTGCAACGCGAAGTAGAGAAGGTCGGGAAAAGAAAGTGCAGAAAAGTATACTGAGCTACTACCCTGTCCAGGGAATGATCTCACGCTCACCTTGTATGCTGTGCGAGGGAAAGGAGGATCAGTCGTGATCTTAAATAACCAAGGTCGGTCACTCAAAAGACCTCCTTCTTCGCCCGACGGGACAAGCGACGGCTTGGGTTGCTTCATGAAGCTTGCAGGCCGTCAAGCCCTGGTGTAGCCGCCATGGCAGGGCCTGCTCTTTACCGTCTGTGGCCAATTCACGGAGAAAGCCAAGCGGCTGGATTTTCGTCCTGCAGGATGGCTTGTTGAATATGCGGGGATCGGGTGCGACATGATGGGTCATTGCATAGCAAATGTCTGGGCGGAGAAGGGTAGGATGGCGGCCAGCCTACCAGCAGAGTCGGCTGTCAGCGCGAATGTAACAACAAGAGCTGTTCAGCGAGCGAGTTGGAAAGGCGGAAACGCGAGGGGCTGTCGATCCTCCGTGGCTGCCAAGATCAACATCGTCATGCGACAAGCATCGTCCGGGGGTGCTGAAGGTGAGGATGGTGCAGCCAGGGATGATCTCCGTCGGAAGAATCCTTTCCCATGGCGTGCAGCAGAGGAGATACATCCATGTCAAAGGGCGAGCCCGGGGCAAGACGGAGCGGAAGCAGGTCTCGCAGAGCGATATTGGTGATGGAGCTGGAAAACTGCAGGGCGTGCGAAGGCGCTGATTTGTTGTCTCAAACACCGACTCGGCAATCCAGACTCCAGCCTCGCATGCCACTGCTACATACACTCCGCATATTCTCTCCAGTTTCGCCCCCAGTTAGGCACCGCACATTGCGGGCTCTGCATTCGGGTGCCCAGCAAGAGGGGCCCCCCCAACATAAATCTTCGACGCCGTGTCAATCCGATATGGCGAACGGTTTCTCCGAGACTCTGGCCGCGGTGGACGGGTGATGGTTCATCAAGCTGGGGGCGTCGGTATTTGAGCCGCTCGGCACCGGAGGAGCTCTTCTCGAAATCTTTTGGTCCGGAGTCTTACGTTCCAGAATCATGAACTTGCGTACGGCTTGTATCCTCGGGCGTGGAACACCGCGGACCACGACTCAATCCCGATTGAAAGAGAACATGGCATGACTCGAAACACAGAGCACACTTCGACGAGACGAAATCCTATCAGAAGCCATGAGCACCGCACGATAGTCTTGACGGGATGGAGGCAGTGAGTGATTTGGTCTTGAACGGAAACGCATCTATAAAAGTGAACAGCGCCGTCAGAGATATGAGACCAAAAATGGAGTTCTGATAGTTGGAGGACTGTGGCCGCCCGTTTACATCCACGCCTGTCTGGCGTTTCACAACTTGCTTTTTCCATCAACCACCTTCATCAGCGCCCGCCCGTTGCTGAGGACGACCTTTCCGTCTGCCTCAGTCACGAACCTGATCTCTTCCCAGCCATTCTTTACATCGCCAGTCCTCCAGATCTTCGTGACAAGCTTCTGGCCGGGCTTTACGGGGGCAGCAAATCGGGCCTGATACTCCTTGATGTTGGCCGGGTCACTTCCACCCAGCTCCTTCAAAAGCGCATGGGCGGCAAAATTCCAGGTCGACAGGCCGTGCATGATGGGCCCGCCGAAACCCATCTTCTGGCCGGGCTCAGGTGTTGCATGGAGAGGGTTGTAGTCGCCATTCAGTCTGCATGTCGTTGTCAGTGCCGGAAACACCTGCGGCGCCAAGATCCTTACCTGTACAGATGCGCACTTTCGGCAGTCAGCTGTTTCTCGCTGATCTTATCTGGGCTGTTTTCTCTGCCCTTGGGCGGTGGGAAGTTGACGGTCGCAGGGCCCTTGGGTCCACCCCATCCTCCTTGACCGACGAAAAAGCCAGAGCCAACCGCTCGGGTGTATACCTCGCCGGTCTCTTTATCCACAATGGCCTGCTCCGTCTCAACCACCGTGCCGGGCTTGCCTTTGTCATAAACTCCAATGACCTTCGACCGCAGCTCGAATTTTCTTCCTTCGGAGGTGGGAGGGAGTGGTTTCAGGAACTGGATCAGGCGCTGGCCGTCGACGACACGTCGAGCATCAAGCTTGGGAATGCCGGGAATCGGATTGCTCTCCTGAGAAGCATAAAAGTCGATGACTTCTTGAGTGGTCTTCTTGAATGCTGCCGCAGGTTAATTTGGACCTAGTGAGCGGGAGCATATCGGACTACTAACGCAGGATGATCGGATACGTCGGGAAAACCGCAAATTTCGGATGGAGCTCCTGCGAAACACTGATCAGAGTCGGACATGTTGGTCAGATTCCACACTCACGTAGATGAAGTGCAGTTCGTCCACAGTGCAGCCGATGCTCACTGCGAACAGAAGGACATCTCTCTTCAACCAAGACACCTCGGTTCGAGGGTATTCATAGCCAACTCCCGGTCCAGACATTGTTTCTCGATCGACGGTGAACGTCAATGAAAATCCAGGGAGCTCCAGGTGTTGTGGACAAAACGCGAGAGAGCTGAAGAAGCAGGCGACGAGTACGTATGCGCCTTCGGCAGAAGAGTGTGGGGAGCCGCGAACCGAGGCATCTCGCCAAAGAAGAAAGGAGCCGGTCAGGGTCTACCGAGTACATAAGAGTAATCAACACTACGGTAATTGTCAGGTCAACCTTGGCGCAAAGAGTTAATGTATGTGCGACAATCTTTAGCT
This sequence comes from Phialophora chinensis, assembly GCA_016109575.1. NCBI lineage: Eukaryota > Fungi > Ascomycota > Eurotiomycetes > Chaetothyriales > Herpotrichiellaceae > Phialophora > Phialophora chinensis. The sequence goes on from JADWPU010000013.1 coordinate 990,742, forward strand.
TTTGCATTATCAACTTCATTATCAAGATCAGCATCAACTCGTGGGGTATCTTAGTCAAATAACGAGGAGCTTGACTCTGCCCAAAAGTCATCTCGGTCATCCATCGTGGCTGGAGGGAGGGATTCCCTTCGTCAAAGGAGAGGCGCAGCAACAAAAACAAGTGCGGAAATGCGGTCTCTAGGTCCTTTGAAAGAGACGGGTTAAGTGACGCCAATCAAAATGCGAAGGACACGAATAACATCCCCAATTAGCACCTGGAGATGATTAGCACAAAGTGTCATCTTGAGGAACGAAGACCTACATCCTGTACTCGCACGCGCCCCGAGCATGACGTGTCCCATCTTCTGTCTCAAGCTCGTAGTCGATTTTGATGTCGAGATCCCTTCGGTTTTTGCTGTTTGGCTTGTTTGAAAGGTAACCTCGTACAGTTTCTCCTTCTTCCACGGTCAGGACTTCTCGGAGGTAGAAGACGGTCTGTTTCCAGTGGGTGTATTTGGTGTGCGGACCGGTGGAAAACCTGATGGGTTTGTGGCAGGCTGTGAAGTCAATGTCGAACCAAGCGATGAGAGCATGGATAAAGTCGTTTCTCTGGACCCGGAGCTGGAATGGCTCCGAAAATGCTAATTGGGCAGTTTTGACTGTGTTGAGGTCAATGGTGAAGACCGGGCATGGATCGGTGACCAGCGCCTTGAGCTCGACCGTGTCGACGAGAGGCTCACTCAATGCGCTTTCCTTCATGGGTGAGTAGTTGAATCCGTAGACGTTATCCCAGACTGGACCAATGTCAGCTTGGCCGCAGCATGTCAGCCAGTGCACTCACATCCAATCTTGTCCTCCTTGTACTCGCCATCTTCGATGCCTGCCATGTAGATCGTAGCTTTGTCGGGGAAGATCAAGCCGGCCGGCCGGAGGTACTTGTCGCGGGCATAGAGAACTGTGTCGAGCATGCTTTCGTAGAGCAAGAAATAGCCCATCCATTCAGATATGATAATGTCGACTTTTCCGTCGTTCAAGTGTTCGGCCGGTAACTCAACCTCTTCCATTTTTCCTTGCAGCAGTGTGATCTTCTTCGTGAGGCCGTTGGCCTCCACAATCAGTTTGGCCTTGTTGATGATGCTAGACATGTCCACGCCTATGACATGTTTGGCGCCTGCTCTTGCTGCGAACATGCTGAGAATCCCGGTGCCGCAGCCGACATCAAGGACCACCTTGTCTTTGAAGATGTGCTGGTTTTGGTAGATGGCGTCTCGGTATGATCGGGTGCGGACTTCGTCTTTCTAAAGTCGAGGTCAGATTTGCACGGGCGTCATTTGAAGGTGTCCTTACCAACATCTCCTCGTGAATGCCATGGTGGCTCAAAAATCTGTCAGCAGGCGGTCCTGACGACAGCGAAGGGACTCACTCGTAGGAGGTAAAATAGCGAACTTCGGAGTGCTCCATCCCTGCCATTCTCTCTTCGGTAGACATATTGGCCATGTCGGCCACTGACGGCTTCGCGCCGTTCGGAGTTGCCATATTGATGCAGTCGGAGTGTGCAGAGAGTGGAAGACGAGGCGCCTCGCTGAGATGTCACCTACAAGGCTCTACGCAACAAAAATAAATTCATGTTCCGAGCGCTCTCTGATTGGGTGGACTCAACACTCAGCCTCGCTGACCGATGCGAGGCAAGTTCGCCGAGCCCCTCTTCGCCACTACCACTACGAAATCCTTACAGTATCATTTCTGGCCATGTCAAACAAGCAGTGAACCTTCCGCAGTCCAAAAAGGACAATCACGAAAAAGAAAAACAATGGAGCTGCGGGGATTTGAACCCCGGCCTTCCTGCAGTTAAGCCTATGCAAAGCAGGCACTCTACCCCTGAGTTACAACCCCTCTGTGTTGATTTCGTATGGAATTTTTGTTATTCAATTATATGACCCGAATTTACGTTCCACGTGAGGGCCGGAGATAAGCGGGACGATTGGTTATAGTTAAAGGCAAATAAACTTGGCAATCCGAACCTAGAAATCTACTTGTTTTATTTCTATTTCAGCTCCTCACCCGCATTGTTCACGACGAGCAACTTTACAGTGGCTCAAAGCCTTTCCACCTAAGGATCCCTGGTTAACTCCTATTTAAGCCGCATTGCGAGTGTCCGCTCCTCTGTGCTTCATGTCTGCGTCAAAGTTGACGTCGTCGAGTACTGCGCCTCCGCTTTTGGCGGCTTTCATCCTTAACTTCTTGATCCTCCTCGTCTGCCGTTCGGTTTCCCGCGTCACCCACCATGTCACACAGGTGATCACGATGCAACCCCCAAGAACAGCCATAGCGACTGCAAATGAAGTGGTGTAATGAGGCGCGTACTTCGACTGGAAGATCTGTGGTCCCACTGCCCCTCCGATCTGTCCGTAACTGTTCACGAATCCAATTGCGAATGCAGAGCCCGTTGCCCTTGACGTCGTTTGCACACGCCACGGCCACATCATAGGGTACCAGGCCTGCGCGAAGGAATTCGCGATGACGGTTGCGGCGTAGACTGCGCCGTTGCTGGGGAAGGTATAGAGAACACTGTAGCATGCTAGGATGGTGACGAGGAACCCGAGCGGAAGGATGGGTCGAGGTAGCCATGCACTATCTGCAAAGTATCCAGACACGGCGATGATCAAGATCGAGAGGCATGACGTGGGGATGTTGAGAAGCTGGCTTTTGGCGATTGAGCTATGGTGCTGGTCAGTGGAAGGTTTCATCGACCTCGGCAGGATACTAACGTGAAACCCAGGTTTGCAATGACAGTAGGTTGATAGAAGGTCAGGCCGGTCGTGCCCACCGTCAAGGTCGCCCAAACAAGCGTAAAAAGCCACATTCTTTTGTCCTTCAGTGCCGCGAGAATTTCGCGGAAGTTGAAGTTGAGTTCTTCAGCCCGAGGAGCGTTACCCGGCAAGCGCGCTTGGATAAAGGCCTTTTCCTTCTCGGTGAGCCATTTCGCTTGTTTTGGAACTGCCAAATCGTCAGACAACGTAGCCAGCAACCTCCAGTACGACTCACAGTCAGGCAGAATGAAAAAGAGCGCAATCCCGAAAGCAATCGTGATGACTCCTTCAACAAGAAAAAGCCTAAAACGACATCAGCCGGCCGAGCCTCGCAACGAGGTCTTATCGGGCATACCATTGCCATCCAGAGAGACCGCTCGTCCCAGATATCGTATCGAAACCGTATGCCAAAACACCGCTGATGACTTGCGAGAAGTTGCCAAGAGCATAGAAATAGAGCAAGCGAATACTCATCTCGTCCGGCCGATACCAGTACACCATCTGGAGCAGCACGCCGGGGAACATCTGCAAACGCGTCAATGTCTGCCTCCATTAAGCAAGAGGCGGGATGTTAGTGGTAACAAAAACAGGGAACCCAAAACAGCTGCGAGGGAATGGCAACTTACACCTGCTTCACACATGCCTAGGAAGAAGCGTGCGGTGTAGAGACCGCCCTTGCTGGTGACGGCGGCATGACAGGCGATCGCGATTCCCCACGAGACCTGGGAGGTATTAGCCTGGCAATGTGAGGCAGGATGTCACGCTTCCTACCACTATGCGAGATTGCCATCTCGAAGGAAGTATCTTCTTGATGAACAGGTTGGATGGAGCCTCAAATACGATGTATGGGACCTGCCCGGGTGAGATTTGGCGGCACCGATGGAGAGATGTAGAACTCACATAATAGATCGTCGAGATGAAGTTGTAATCGTTGGCGCTCATGTGAAGCTGGGTCAGAATGTTCAGAGGGGTTCCCTTGTTCATGATTCGGGCATTGGCGGCCTGTTGCTCGAGCATTAGCAAAGCAATCCATGGTGTTCCAAGATCCAGAACTGCACACATTCTGGTAGTCCATATTCTTCAGCAAGAACATGATACTGCACAATGGCATAAGATGCCAGTCGATCCTTCGCATGAGCTTCTTCTCTTCAGCCTCGCTCAACAGGGTTCGAGCCTTCATCCGCTCGGCATCGTATCCGACGATCTCACTCTCCAGCGACCTGTCGTCTTCGACCTCTTCACCACGAGGGACAACATGGATAGTGGTGTCATCTTGCCTTTCCAGGACGACTGGAAGACTCGAACGTCTCTTGTCCTCGCTGAAAGTCTGCTTCTCTGCCATGCTGCCCAGCTAAAGCTTGACTGTGGTGGCGCACTCGTCCCGGACTGCCGGGTTTGTTCCTGGCCCAGTCATGGCCTTTTGTACTGCTTGGAACCTCCGGAATAGCACCATTTTGCTGGCCATTCCTTACCGCAAGGGTAGGGACATCTCCGAGGTTGATGCGGAGACATTGGGAGTATCCGTATATCCCATTGGATGTTGGTGCATATCAATATGATGCCATCGATACTCAGATGTCGCCATCAACGCCAGCTACTGTAATGCAGCAGGAACTAATAATCCTTCTCTTTCTCCAAGACCCCTCGGGGACCCTCGATTATAGGGGCCCATTTGTTCAAGAATCCGAAGCCGGAACGCGGTAGGTGCGCGCGGTGCTCGGTGAGCGCTTTGACTCTGTGCTATGCTGTGGAGTCTTGTTTTCTAGGCTAGCAAGAAGCGAGTGCCTGTGTTTCAGTCCTTCACCCATCAAACTTACCTCGTCATGGTAGATTGGCTGTACAAGCAATACGAGGCATATGAATGGAGCACGACTGATGAATCCGCTATCGGACCGTACTCATCCTCTCAGTCGCTTTCCATGCTGTTCGAATCCACTGACGACATCCTGTGTAATGCAACCAGAGCTCTTGAGGTTAGGACAAGGACGCTGACTTCAGTCGCAGCCCGTTGTTCCCCCACAGGCGCAGCTCGAGAGTGACTTGCCGTTCCAGAGCCCAACGTACAGAAGCCTGCTGGTGCATGGAGCTCCAACGACGGTTGAAACCCAACCTCCCGGCTACTGATACTGTGACACTCGTTCAGTTCGACAACAAAATTGTGTAACAATCAACGGCAAGGCATGCTTCTGCCCGAGAATCCAACATTATACTTATGATAGTCCCATCTAATGCTGAATCGCTTCAGGCTCGCGCCATTCCATATCAATCCTATTCAATCCTCCCAGTCCCACGCAGCTGTGAAACCAACCTCCTCGTGGCCAGTGCTCGATATCCTGGCCCGCTTTCCAGATGCAAGACTGCAAGCAACAAAATACAAGGACAACACGCCTGCTAAAGCGCTCAATAACTAGTAATGAAAAATGTGACACCCTGGCTGTACTCGGCCATTATGCTGCCACTCTCAGCATCCGCCAGCCTACTCTACCCCTCCAGAGCTTTGCTTGCACTCCGTATTCGATCGTCGCTGAGAGCAGCCAGCCAGAGACAACGCTCAATAACCCCTTGGACGGGTTCGAAAGTGTACCTTGAACTGGCATCGATTAATCGGAGTAGCCCCTTTACAATAACGGCCGTACTTCGATAACGCTCGAAGTTGACCAGAGGCTCGGCGTCACGAGGACCTGGGAGGTGACTGGGTTTTTGTGCGTTATATGTCAAATCCCGAATATAAAGCCCTGAGAAGGGGGTTAGCAAAAGAGCATATGAACTGTCTTCAACCCGCTTACCTAGAAAAGGAACGCAGCCGTCACTGAGGTCGGCAGATTCCATTTCCGTTCGCAGGTCGTGAAAATTGCGAAGGGGCTGTGCAAGGGTCTCCATGTGCTTGAGTAAAGACTTGTCTGGGTTCGACACTAAAGCCCAAGTCTTTGACAAGCGTGTACAATCGGTCGAGGTGAGCGCAAGCGTGAGCTGCAACATGGTGGCATAATTGTGCAACCTGCGAGCATGTGCTGCCACGTGGATATACTTGGTGATGACCCGAGCCCGTTCTCGGATGTCCTGAGTTAGGACGATTTCCGACAGTGCCCATTTCACCACCAGGTTGAAACGCGTGCTGACCAGGTCGATCCCGCGGATATTTCCACTTGACAGACATTCGACCCAGTCCACAACCTCGCCATTCTTGCTATCCCACCGCATCTCTACCAGATCTGACCACTCCACTTCACATAATGCAGACTTCTCGACCAATGTCATCTGTTGGGCGAGCATTTGCGAATCACAGGCGAGGATAAAAGGCATGTGGGCCGGACCGGCGGTCAGACGTGCCAAGGGCTGAGTAGAGAAGGAGTCCTGTTGTTGTTTGGGAGACTGTAGTGTGGCTGAAGCCTTGGTGGTTTCGGGTTTCTGGATCTGCGGAATCGGATCCGAGGCTCGTTCTGGTGGCGTGGGTATCCTTAGATCCACAACCGACGCATAGGTCAAAGGGTGCGCTGGTATCTCTAGGCCGGAGATAGCAGTCCCCGGAGCTGCAAGCATGGGCGAAATTGAGCGATCTACAACCTCTGAGTAGTTGATGATGTCAACAGAAATCTCCGAGGACAAATCGGAAAGATTCTCGTCCTCGTCAAGAAGGAACGAATGCGCGCTTTCGTTGGCCGTGTCTGGTCGAGGGATGCTGTTCCTGTGCTTGTTACCACTCGGCGGAGGAGCTTTCGGTAGGTGAAATAACTGCGGGGGGTCTTGTGGAAAATACCCCGGAGCGACCAATGGTATATCTGTGGCTGATTTCTGAGGTGGTACCACAGCAGCACTCTCGTGGCCCGTGTCGCGCTGCAAGAGCGGCAGAGAGCCATATGAATCCTCAGAGTCTGCAACAGACTCGGTTGGCAGCCCATAGATCGAAGACCTCCGGGAGGATGTGGGCTTGATTCCGACCAAAACTGGCTCCGGTGTAAGCGGTTCGTCGTTTGACTCTTCAGAGGCGACCTCATCTACCATCGTGCGGACATGAACAGATGGGCCGATAACGGGGGCTTCAATATGGACTGGATGCTCTTGCAGTTGTGACTGAGATATGCGACTAAGCTCCGGCAATGACCGCCGCCTCGAATTACCGTCCAAGGGATGCTGCTCCATGGGAGGTGACCTCTTTTCATAACGGCCCTCAAGTTTCATCAGTGTAGCCTCGAGCCCTCCATCTTCATCATCAGGAATATCAGAGAAACCAGCGACCGCAGCCTCGAACGAGGGACGAAGGTGCTGAGAAGAGTGAGTGTTGATCAAGGAAATAGGCTTCTTGGCTGGAGGACCTTCCACAGGAGGGACATGTTGAGCAGTCTCCGTCTTCATGATAAGCAAGGATTCATGGGGAGAATCGGATACCGCGCTTGCAGTATCGAGAGACGTGTGATGGAACGGATGATCTAGCTCTTGCACGTTCTCAACGCCACGCAAGTCTCCTCCTGGTCTCCGCCTAAGGATCTGGGTTGGCAATTTCAACGCTGACTCAGGTTTATCTCCGTCGGTATCTTGATCTTCCGTGCTACTTCTATCAGTTGTGTCTTCAGCCTCAACAGCAGGTACATCGACGTGCTTGAGCTCTTCCTTCACGGTTGTGGAACTGGCTGTGGTGGGAGAGTGTGTTCTTTCGACCCCAGGAGAGATAGTACCGTCGTCTTCCGACACTCTTACGGGAACAGCCAAGTCTGCCATCACCTGTTCAAGTGTGTCGTTGCTACCTTGGGTCGGCAGCATGTCTATGTTATGTGGGAGAACATTTGAGCTTCTTTGTGTTGCGACTGCGTCAAAACTCTCTTTGGGAGCGTCCAGAGCAGCTCCATGAGGACCAACAAGCAGGGGCGCCGGCATAAAGTCAAAATCCCTACCTGCTGCGGCGAGCGCACCAGACATTGACGGCAGATCAGGACGGGTGTCATCCACAATCAGGATCGAACCACTTTGGCGAGTAGCATGACTGGCCGCTCGCTGCGGCCTAAGATTATCTTCACTCGACGCAGCCGGTTGGAGAGCCGGATTTGTGGCGAAAAGTGGCCCGTAGGTTATTCGATGCTTGGAAGGGAACTTGGTCTCGTAATTCTGGCATACCGCGGCCGAGAGAAGGTCAATACGCATTTCGCCTTTTCTTGGCATACCTGCTACTGTCTTGTTCCGGAGTTCATCGTGGGACTTGGAGATGTTGAGCGGTAGCTGTGATGTTTGACCTCGAATCGGGACGTCTTGGGCGGATTGCGAGACAGTGAGGAGCGCTACATCAAGGTGGCCATGCTTGTTTCCAAGCACTTTCCGCAGTGATCCAAAAATATTCCTGCTGGGAGGTTGTGCGGCTAATTGTGTACCACCATGCTCTCTCCTAGACCCGGCTCGTAACGTGTCGCTTCTGTCGAGCGACTGGGTCGAGTGGGAGGAGACAATCTGTACAAAAGGGGCGCTCGGACTGTACAGGAGCCCTCGAATGATGCTGCTTGCCTCTATCGTAGGCGCCGGCGGGTCCGGTTGGGCTTTGCGTGGAGTCGGTTCTCTGTTACTATCGATTGAACTTGCTCCTTTTCTATGACCAAGTGATTTCGGCGCTGCTGTCGGTTGGGTGATGACTTGCAGATTCGCTGGAGCATTTTTTCGCCTCAACTGGACTGATACTGGATGGCGAGCTTTGGAACGCGTCGGGTCGTCATCAGCCCCAGGGCGGAGAATGTTCCTGGGGACGAAGCAGGAACTAGCTTGAACACTGCCGTCGCTCATCAGACCTGAATTTGTAGACTCTTGGCGTTCGTGGCTGGGTCTGAGGACAGCGTCTGGCTCGAACCAACTTTGCGTTGGCCCTCTTAGCACGGGAGTCTGAGCTGACTCGGGTCTTGCGGGGGTAGGGTGCAATGTGGTTTGCAACCTCGGCGTACGGTCATCATCAACTTCTCCTCCGGGATGAATCTCTTCGTCCTGATCACCGTCCAAATCGAAGTCCTCGGGATCCCAGCACAATGAACAACGTCCATTCCAACACCGCTTCAAGTCGCGCAACAGCTTGAGATCACTAAACCCATGCTTCGGGCTCGCATTAACGTCGGCATACAATCTGTTCACCTCTCGACAGAAGCGCGCCCTCAGGTGGCGATCGAGGAAAAAGTCGTCCATAAAGTAATTGAGGATCCAATGACGAAGAGCGGCGAAGGTGCGTACTCGAATGATCCGCCCGTCGTCTTCTAATCGACCAATAGCCCACCTCAGTCGCGCTAGCAGAAGATCGAGCACCTGATAGGTGGACATATAAGACCGGAATGTGAGAAAAAAGTCTGAGACGAGCTCGTAGTCCATGAACGAGTCGGACGAGATCTGGGCAATGATGCGAGCGGGAGTCGCGGCTGTGATCTCTCTCACGTTCTGGCAATACCGAACAACGGAGGGATCATCATAGATCTCGGTCAGCTCGTCAAACACCTCCGGTCGGACCATGTTGGGCAGGCTGGAAGTCGTTGCAGATGTTGCATTGGACAGAAACGGTATGGGTGGTCGGAGTGAGTCAACGTCCATGGCCCCTGTCTCTCCTGGTTCGAGTCTTGCGAAAGCTTTGAGGCTGGCAGGCGGAGGCCCCCCAAAGTAACCTTCTGCTTGCATGATGGCCGTAGTAGGCGTGACATCGGATGGCGTGGCAGAGGTCCGTGTGAAGGAAGAACCCCGTAGCATGGGCGTACCATTGGAACTCAAACGGAAAGTACCGATGCGGTAATGTGGGATAGGGACTTCTAGAGTTGGTTGAAGCTCCTGCGCATGCTCTCTGGCGGAATCTTGCGACGTGCTCGGTCTCGCTGTTTCTGGACGGTTAATGATGATTCTTACGGTCCGACTTTGTGGCCCAAGCAGAGACTGCCGGTGCTCTTCGACTGTTGAGAACGACTGTGACCGGCCATGGTTGAGAACGACTGTAGGTCTTTGCGTAGGTCTTTGCGAAGACCTAGCTGATCGCTTCGAGGCTGTCGGTTGAGATTGAGAAGAAGACACTGACCGCTGGGTGGACGCGCTTTCCTTCGGCGCCGCGTGATTTTCGCTATCAGTAAGAAGAGCTGGTGCTGTCGATGGCAATTGTGCCGGTGAGAAAACGGAGTAGGGGCTCGCGTTAGGTTTCTGGTTTATTGAGGGAGTCAAATAGAGGACACCTCCGGTCCCTACGTTGCCGACAGTGAAATTACGCCCATGAACGTTGTCGGGGACCGGCTCCAGAGACTGCTTTGCCTTCCTGCTCGAGGACTTCGTAGACCGCTGTCTCAAGACTTCTGTACTATCTTTCACGCGCCGCAGCGAGATTGGCCCCTTCTTCTCCGAGACGCTGGGAGCAGAATTGTTCCTAACATGCTTGCGGGAAACCTCAGTATCCGGCGTCTTTGTGCTTTTTCTCGGGCTTGAGCCATATTGTGAGGCGGACGGGGCGGTTGTGGTTCGAGTAGTGCCGGTGATGTGACTGGCAACGGCCGGGTCAAGAGAAATCAGGGAAACGCGACTGCTTAGTGAAGACTCTGATGCGACCATAGCAGCAGCCATGGCATCAGTGGGGGTCTCGACGTCTGCTACCGAGATTCATGGTCATGCACGGTTGGACCGAAGGCAGATTGTGGGTTCGTTGGTGGTAGAGATTGTATTCATGGCATCAACCGCGATCGAGGGGAGTGGCCTGTGTACGAGTATGTGTGACGGTAGATGGAGGCGCTGGGCAAAGCAGTGTTGACTCGAGTACCTGCGATTTGACCCGGTTGCGACGCGACAGATGCTCGCTTGTGTTGATACGTCCGGGAGCTCCTCCGTCTGTCAGTTGCCAAATGGCATCATGCGACGAAGGATTGACAACTTTTCGCAATGAAGGAATGACGATCGCGGTGTCTAGAGAGTGTGAGAAGACGAGAGGGAGCGGAACGGTGGTATCGGATAGGGAAGCGAGTGGACTTGGGTACTTTGGTTGTGGTGTGAAAGAGAGCACAGAGAGGAAAAGCAGTGGAGGGCGGCAATGTGGTTGGTGCCTTCCAGGCGACAGCCACCACCTTTTCCACACTGTTTTAAGCCTAGAACGCCTCTAGGGCAGCTTATTTTGCGGAAGGCTCAGCTGCCACGCGAGAGGAGGATCATCTCAATGCAGCAACGGGCCAGCCATGATAGGCGCGGAAGGTGCAAATTCATCCATTCCGTCGGGACCTGCAGCTAAAGGCCAAATGCGAAGTTTGTCAAGGACTAACCCTGCCTCGCTTCCGAGTCTCAGAAGAAATTGCCTGCCGTGCCCAGTGAGAAAGATGACGACGTGATGGAGATGGTGGAGGGGATCGTCCAAATAGCGAAATCAAAGTGATCAGCACAGCTTAGTCGGCAGTACCACGAATAGTGGTTTGTGGCGGAATTGATGCTTGTGTTCAGGTTGTTATTGTTATTCTCTTTGGCACAGTCCGCATTGATCCGAATCCTGTCCTCGTACATAGTTCTCGCATCGAGCTTTGGGCTAAGGAAAAGTTTGGCATTTTTTTGCCCCGCGGCCCGCCTGCGTCCAGAAGTCCTCTTCTCCAATCAAGGCCACTGTACTGTCCAGCTTCTCACTTGGTTTTATTCAAACTCGGCCAATGACGCAGTGCAAGCATACCTCCCAACTGGCAGCTGTCACTAGGCCAGCGACAGATTCCTTCGCCTCTTGACGACGACCAGTCACTTTTTCGCATATGGTCAGGAAGCAACATCTCATCGGAGGGCCGACTCCCTCACTTGTTCCTCGCTAAAGTACGGAGTTATGGCAACTCCAGCCGCGATCACATCTTTCGCCTGATATCTGAGAATACAACCACAGATGCCCCGTGACAAAGTCCGAAAGACGAAGTGGACAAAGCTCTCTCCAGATATTGACAAGAGTGCAAGTTGAATGAGGAGCTAAAATCTTGCCCTGAGCAAGACGACAGAGGCGAATATGCTCGTCAGCGACGACTTTGATGTCAAGCAGGGCTCGTGGGTTGCACACATGTCGATCAAGTACCTCGCTGTGTCCATCTCAACGGGCTGGTATTACACAATTGAGAGAATACTGGGAAGCTACGACGATCGCGTCTGGCCAGTATTTCCTCCAGCCTTAAAGGTTAAAAACTCATTCTAGGAGTCAAGACAGCCATCTGACGGACGCATCTTCCGATATTTTGAGCGGGCACCCAACAATACCCTACGGTATGCTCAGAATGTTGAGGCAAGTCGCGACCAACATGTGTGTGGCACGCGGCTCCTCGCTTCCAGGCTTCCTTGTCTCCCTTTCAGTCATTCCTCCACATTTCTCCTACTTCTTCATACTATAGATCCCCAGGTAGTTGCCCTCTGTGTCCTCAAAGTGCTGCATAACGGCTCTATCACCTTCTGGCATAATCTCTGTCATTCTTTTGCCACCCGCTCCCACGATTTTCTATGCCATCCAACGGCAATCAGCTCACCAGCAACTACACCACTCTTGAACAGTTATGGCAATGGCTTACCTTCTCGTAAGGGTCGATGTTATCCACCCACAGATAGAGAACTACTCCACCTTTACCGTGCGAGCTAGCCCACTCAGACTCGCTCACGCGTGTTATACCGCCATGAGGGCAAGGCTGTCCCGGGACTTCGAACATGGCAATCTCTGCTGGATCGAGAGGTCGCCCTTCGGATGTTGTTGTCCTGTTGAAGGACCAGTTGAAGACAGTGCTATAGAATGCCTTGGCTACGAGCAGAAGGCATTCGTTAGTTCTGGTCACAGGTACGATAGGCATTTGGTGGCGATGCTTACCTCGCTGGACATCGGTTGCGAGGACATTGATCCAGCATGGGGTGCCGTCCTTGGGTGGACTCCAGGATTCTGCCATGTTGTGGATATGGTTGTTTCAGACAGGTTGTTCCAGACAGCGTCAGCGGTGGCAAATGAGTAATCAAAGAAGAGGCTGCCCGAGGAGAGATGTCTGGATATGTGGGAAAATATATGGCATTCAAGGAAACAAGCTGCCACACTCTTTGAATGCTTCGTATGCGATACGATGCGAGACCCCTTTCGTTGCAAACCTTCTCGGCGTTGATTGGTCAATATCCCGTTGCTGCCTGCTCTGCCTGGCACCCAGTCTAAAGCGGTCTGGTTCTCCGCGGCGGTCAAGTTATACATGGCAGCGACGGTGAGTGCATAGAAGTAATCGCTCCAGCATCTGGAGGGGAAAGGTACAACGAGACGAAGCCGCTGAGCCAACGCAGAGCAGCACATGGCCTCGTTCGTTGAGAGGAAAGATCAAACCATGAGGGCCAGGAGAATTCAAGCGGCCGAAGGCTTCTTCTGCTGCAATTGAGGTGGTAGAGTCCACCCATAAACGATATAGCATCGAGCACAGCACCGCTGCGATTTGATGATCCTGTAATACGGAATAGACTCATCGTCCTGGGGGCAGCTCGCAACACCCGTCAGAGTTTCCGTTTTCGAGGGACAGAGTTTTTCCGTTCCGAAAGCCGCCGTTTCTCCGTCGCAGCCTCGCCTTGGCGCACGCATTTGAAATTTTCTCTGGTTGCGCAAGAATTCGCTCATCTTTCAACGATGTTCAGCTTTGTGGTGTACAGCTTGACGAGGATCTCACCCATCTGGAAGGTATTTTGGATTTAGTAGAATTGGCAAATCGCCTTCCGGAGGGTGCTTATCGTACGTCGCGTACATGATCAACATTGGACCATCCGTTGCAACGTCACGCCTTTTCGCAAATAATCTCCAGCTCCACCTCGGCGAGTTCGACCATGAGGCTGACGGCAAAGACGGGCTTCCCGCCCTTCAGATCATAGTCGCCACAGCCAAGTAACCGTCCAGAACGCCATCGACACCACAGTGTGTGCGCCTATCTAAGGTTGGGTACCCTCAACGTAGCAGTTCCCAGTGAGAAGGTAGCCTTGCATGACAACCCCCGGTATTTCCTCATGCGTCTTTTACCAGTCAACAGATTTTTTTTAACATACTCCGCTATCATTGATCGACATCATGGCTCCCATTCGTTATTCGCCGTCAAGGACCATCGCATCTTGCCGACGCCCACATGAGGCCCCACTGCTAGATAGCTATTTCAAAACTATGCCTGCCCTGCTGTTGCGTACTTGTCCTCAACTCCCCGATACCTTGCTTCAGGAGAGTCTCTCTTTCACCGCACAGACAAACCTCCATAATGGAAAAGGACCTTGAAGCGAGGGCCGCTAGCCCTAGTGGAAGCTCCGACGTGTCCCAGGGCAAGGTTGAATTCCCTCGAGCTTCTACCGCCCTCGGCCGCTTTGTGGACGGCTTCAAACGGAACCCCAATGCTCGCGTCACAGCTCAAGCCATCGACGCAAATGGTCGGATCCTGAAGGATCAACCTCCCGCCGAGCCAGCCTTGGCCATGAAGTTGAAACAACGACATCTGCAAATGATTGCCATTGGCGGTTCCATTGGAACTGGCCTATTCGTTGGTTCTGGCTCTGCCCTGGCCAACGGTGGCCCAGCGTCCCTGGTCCTTGCATATGGCCTGATTGGCTTGACCTTGTACTGCACCACTCACGCCCTGGGCGAACTCGCAGTGCAATATCCTGTCGCTGGAGCGTTCTCTGTCTATGCCAGTCGTTTCGTGGACGAGGCTTGGGGTTTTGCCATGGGCTGGAAGTGAGTTGTCAGAGTTTTGGCGTGAAAACTTGCGGACTGACCATTTCTTTAGCTACGCCCTCCAATGGATCGTTACGCTCCCGCTTGAAATTGTTGCCGCATCTCTCACTCTGGAATTCTGGCCTGGCAGTCGAGGCACTAACGGAGCCGCTTGGGTCACCATTTTCCTGGTGGCTATCATCCTCATTAACTTCTTCGGCGTCAGAGGCTATGGCGAGGCTGAATTCGTCTTCTCGATCATCAAAGTCCTCGCTGTAATTGGCTTCATCATTCTCGGAATCGTTATCAACACAGGAGGCGTTGGGAGCCAAGGATATATCGGGGCACATTACTGGTACGACCCGGGTGCATTCGTGAGTTCTTATGGCCTTCTCATTATTCTTCTGCCCGCTGACATTATATCAGAACCATGGGTTCAAAGGCCTCTGCTCAGTCTTTGTGACTGCCGCGTTCTCATTCAGTGGGACCGAGTTGGTCGGTCTTGCCGCTGCTGAGACCGAGAATCCGCGCCTCGCACTGCCTACCGCTGTAAAGCAGGTCTTCTGGCGAATCGCTCTCTTCTACATGGTGTCACTTACCGTCGTCGGCGTCCTCGTCCCCTACAACGATCCAATGTTGCTCAACGGCAACTCTTCAGCCGATGCCAATGCCTCCCCGTTCGTCATTGCGGTACGCAATGCTGGCATTGATGCTGTCCCCTCGATCATGAATGTCGTCATCCTGATTGCCGTCCTCTCAGTCGGAAACTCGTCGGTTTACGGTGCAAGCCGTACACTAGCTGCCCTTGCGGATATGGGTCAGGCCCCAAAGATTTTAGGCTACGTTGACCGCGAGGGGCGTCCGCTGGTTGCTATCATTGTCTCGTCACTTCTTGGATTTTTATGTTACATTGTTGCAGCTGGGCCGGACACAACTACGGAAGCCTTCAACTGGATGATCGCCATCAGTGGTCTGGCTGCCATCTTCACCTGGGGAACGATCTGCCTCTGCCATATTCGCTTCCGGAGCGCCTGGCGAATGGCCGGCCACACCTTGGACGAACTCGCTTTCAAATCACAAGCTACAGTCTATGGCTCTTGGGTTGGCCTGATCATGAATTGCCTGGTTCTTGTCGCGCAGTTCTGGACTGGTTTCGCTCCTGTCGGTTATGCTGAAATGTCTGCCTCCGAGCTTGTCAAAGGGTTCTTCGAAGTCTACCTTGCTGCCCCGATTGTTATTGCCATGTACGTTGGGTACAAGTTGTGGTATAGGACCAAGATACGGAGGACTGGAGAGATTGATATCACAAGCGGTCGGAGAGAAATCGAGAATCTCCAAGAGATCCTGGAGGAGGAGCGCAGGGTCCAGAAGTCTTGGCCATGGTGGAAGAAGACTTGGAAAACAGTATGCTAGATATTCTTGCGTTGGACTTGTCATAATAGTAATCGAGCTACCCTCTTGATCTCGCAGTGAGTACAACATAAGAGCCCCTTCCGATCTTCCCAGGGCCCCCATTTCAGTCTTGGCGAGTCTTCTTGGCCCTTGAATCTGTCACTCCGCATATCAAAACCAAATCAATCATACTAACATGCGGCATTCATTTCTTTCCAAGATACCAATCATGCGCTCTTGCCACACAGGCGAGGTGTCCACCATATGAGCTCCATAATGGAGAGCTTCAAAATGGAGAAGGCGCAGAGGGGGAGGCTCTCGCTCCCTTTCCTGGCCATCAGGGCCAGACAAGATGCCTTTCTCCAGGGAGCGAGCAAAGGTTGTGTTAAGTGGCGCGTTGCATTGCGAGATGCGTACGGCCGGTGAATGAAGGCCCTCAACAAAGGTCACAGGATGTGCTCACCCGCCTATTGAGACATGTGTTGTTAACTTAGCGTCAGGTTCAGAATTGACGGCAGCAAACATTGCTCTGCCGCACCCCTTGTTGAGTTGAAAACTTCGCTCTCCCAAACTTCACACATCTTTCAATCTCTCTTAATCTTCCTGCTTCACGTCTCTCTGCGATTGATGGAAGAATTGAAGCCCCCCAAAATGGCACAGCCCAGCTTCCAAACTGCTGAACACGAGGAGGTCCTGAACATCATTGACACCCTCCGGTCTCATGGAATCAGCAGCTACGTCGATCTACCTCAGATCATAGTCTGTGGCGACCAAAGTTCGGGCAAATCCTCTGTACTCGAAGCAATATCCGGACTGCGCTTCCCTACGAAAGACAACCTTTGCACGCGATTTGCAACCGAACTCATCCTCAGACGAAGTCCTGCTCTAAGCGTGGTGGTCACAATCAACCCAAGTCCAGACCGTAGCGAAGATGAAGCAGCAGAACTCGCCAAGTTCGTTCCACCTTCGACCTCCGTTGCCGAGTTCTCCGCCATTGTCAGATCTGCTGAGAAAGCCATGGGCCTGGATAATCAAAGCGCGGTCTTCTCCAAAGACATATTGCGAGTCGAACTTTGCGGCCCTACCCAGGCGAACCTCACTCTCGTTGATCTTCCGGGCATCTTCTGGGCTAGTGATCAGTCGCAATCTGATGACGATGCTTCACTGGTACAGTCACTGGTCAAGTCGTACATGGAGAACAAGAGAAGCATCATTTTGGCAGTCGTGTCAGCGAAGAGTGATCTGGTCATGCAGGTTATTACAAAGTTGGCGCGGGAAACCGATCCTGAAGGCCAGCGAACACTTGGAATCATCACAAAGCCAGACACATTGCATGCAGGCTCTGACAGCGAGGCACTCTTCGTGAAGCTAGCAAAGAATGAGAACATCCGTTTCAAGCTGGGGTGGCATGTGCTCAAGAACCGAGACTACGACACCAAAGACACCACCTCGGAAGAACGGGATACCGCCGAGAGAGAGTTTTTTCAGTCTCGTGTCTGGTCCTCTGCACTCCCTAGCAACCAACTTGGCATTGAAACGCTGCGACCACGCCTTAGCCGCGTCCTTCTTGGTCAAATCCTTGCTGAGCTGCCGAGTCTAGTGCGAGATGTCGATAGGGAATTGCAGGCCTGCAAAGAACGCCTGGATGCTCTTGGAGCTTCTCGCGGGACCATTTATGACCAGCGCATGTATTTGCTAAAGGTCAGCCAGAGTTTTCTGAGCCTCATGACGGCAGCGGTCGAAGGCGTGTACGTCGACGGCTTCTTTAGCGGTCCAGACACGAAGGAGGGTTACGCCAAACGACTCCGTGCGGTCGTTTCATGCGCCATGGATAGGTTTGCGGAGAAGATGCGGCGCGAAGGCCATGCTCAGCAGATCGCGTCTACTCAGCATTGGGAGACACAAAAAGCCAAGGGGCCACAACTGGTATTGAGAGAAGAGTTTATTGACTCTGTCAGATTGCGAATGCGTCGGAACCGTGGTCGCGAACTCCCTGGTATCTTCAACCCATCGATCATCGGGGACCTCTTCTTCGACCAGTCAAAGCCATGGCAACAGATCTTCCACGACACTGAGAAGGTGCTCAATCAGGCAGCCAGAACGACTGTCAACCTCGTCCTCGAGCACGTTTCCGACTCCGTGACAAGAGAGCGAATTCTTCGTCATGTCGTCGGGCCGAATTTGGAACCCATCTCGGCGGCCTTGCACGTCAAAGTCAATGAAGTGCTCCGGCCACATGCACGCGGCCATCCCCTGACATTCAATCACTACTTCACAGAAAATCTCCAGAAGAAGCGACAAGATCAAACTCGAACGGCGATGGGCGAAAAGCTGTTGAAATTCTTCCACGGCAACAATGCGAAGGATGCACATCTCGACCTCAAGGTTAACGCCAATGTGACTCCTCGCCAAATCCTCGACGTTCTGGCGCCTAAAACAGAGCTGGACATGGAGAAATTCGCCTGTATTGACGCCATAAATGCCATGGAAGCTTACTACAAGGTGAGGTCACCAATATTCGTGAAAAGGAGAGTACTGACTGTTGAAGGTTGCACTCAAATCTGTTGTGGACGCCTTTGGGATGTACGCTGTTGAGGCATGTCTCCTTGAACCTCTACCGAAGATCTTCAAGCCGGAAAATGTGATGGGACTGGATGACGTGACTATTACCAAGATCGCGGGCGAATCTGCCGAATCCCTTACCGAGCGTGCAGAACTTGGCAAGAAGCTGAAGGTGCTCCAAGAGACTACGACCACCTTGCAACGCCTGAAAACTTTCACAAGCGCGGGTAAGCAAGCGACCCCAAAGCCCTGAAGTGTGTGCCGTCGATAGGACTAACAACATTCAGACTTCGGATCAAATGGCACTGCCCAAGGTGAGCTCGCCGCTGATAATGCTCTAGACGATATGGATTTCGATTTCGGGCCGACAGACGACTCTACAGACTGGGACGGGCGTCTGGGATGATGATTCCGTCACAGCCACAGACAGGCAGTCCGTGACTACTTCGGTGGAGACTCACTCAGAAAGAAGATAAGCTTGAGGAAGAGGTTGCGAGAAGTCCGGATTGTTCGATCTCGAATCGCCCAATCACCTGGGGGGAGGAGTGTCTCAGCAGCACGATAGCCATTGTACTGGATAATTCAGCACGGCCAATACGCTTGTGAACCTGTACATCGATCCAGGATAGCCCAATTCGTGATCCCATACTTAAGGAATGCTCAGACAATCTCTAACTCGTCCTCACTGTCACTAGCGTGAGCCACTGTCGGACCTGGTGCGCCCAAACTATCCCTTCCCGCCTCCCTGATGCCCTTCGATGTAATAAAACGTGTTTTCTTGACTGGTGACAGACGGACATCTGCTGCACTGCGCTTTCGATTCTCGTTCGTAGTACTTCCACCGGAGAGGATGGCATTCGCAATGCCAGCAGAGCCTCTACCCGAAGCGTCGTCCACACCGTCCCCAACTCCTTTATCTCTAGGTTTCGATTTGCGGCGCAGATACTCGGCGCCGGCACTGTCGAATCCGAACCCGCTATGTTCTCGCGAGCCTAGCTTCTCGGCAATCTCCCTCTCTTTGGCTTGGGCGGCCAGATGTTTCCTCAGTCGGGCATCTCGGTCGCTCGGGCGCGACATTTCTCCCTCGACAGCATGGATGAACGGATCGTCGGTACGGGCAGCACCAGCAGCTCCATGCGTTGCACCAGCGGGACCCTTTGGGCCAGTACTCGCGATGTAATAATGTGCGCCTGTTTCGCGGTCGTACTTTCTCCCATCTCTGCTCAGCAGACCCCTTCGGGCAGCGGCATCTTCATTCCTCGTCTTCGGCCGATTCTCCCATTTTCCAAACCCGTTCGCCCCGGTGTTGACACCCATCCTGCCCGCCTTGGTTCGCTGGATCTCCGCGTTCAAATGCCAGTCACAGATCTCCGTTTTCGCGGTGTTGACCCAGGTGCCGCATTCTTTGCCGTCCTTCTTCAGCGTCTTGCAGTAGCCCAGGTCTCGTGCGTGCCCGATCTCGAGAACTGTGTCGCTGTCGTCGGACAGTGTCAGTGAGAACGCCCCAGTGTCGGATTTGCCGGGCTTGGGCGGCATCAGGCCCGGGTTGAGGATCGCTACCACCGTGCCGGGCGTGAGGCGGTGGTAGCGCGGCAGCGCGGTCCCGAACAAGTACAGGTCGATTGTCCAGGTCAAGTCTGTGAGAGTGATGGCCATGAAGCGGCGGCTGTTGTGCGAGCCGTCCTCCCATTGCTTCTCCCAGTCTTTCGTGCTGACGGTGGATTTGTCACTATTGTTTCGATTGCGGTTCGTCCTGTGGTCCATCGGTGAGGATTTGGAGGCGATGATGCCGAAAATCACATAGTCGCCTACCGTTTCGGGCAGTTCGTAGTCGGGAGATTTCACGTTCTTGAGGAGGTCGGGGATCCGGTAGATAGTGAATGTCTCAGTGGGAAGGGTACGTCTGAGGAAGGAATGCGGAAGGACTCGTGAAGCTAGGTGTAAGCCAGAGAAGCCTTCGTATAAGTTGGCGTCCCCTTCGTCTCTTTGGGGTTGTCCCGCATCCTTTGAAGGAGAAGCCCGAAGGTCAGGCATGGTTCGACTCTTCTTAAGGTGTCGAGTGCCGTTGTGGGCTTCTGCTGCAGCATTGAGAATTTCGTCGCGGCTGTATTCGAAGTATTGTCGCGTGGGCGATTTCGAGGCCTCCTGACCACACGTCTCTGCTGCCGCTTTCCGATAGCTGGCCAGCTCGTCCTGATCCAAAGCGAAACCTTTGCTGCGGTTCTGGATTGTCGCTGCGCGGCGCTGTTCAACGGTGGCTTCTCGTTCTCGAGCCTCGGTCATACGTTCACTAAACGTTTTTCTGCTTCCAACACTGGTAGTTGTTCTGGAAGAAGTTGCGGAGCGAGCCGAGTTGAATACTGATGACCGGGAGGTAGGTCGCTCGGCGTTGGTAGTCGATGACTTGATCCTCGCACGGCTTCCCGTGACGGTACTGGCTCGTTTGAGCGAGATGTCGGCGCCTCGTACTCCCTTGTCAATACCCAGTAAGACACGGGATGGCGACCTCGGAAGTGTAGCCTGTATTCGTTTTGTAGGCGAGGCACTGACCTCTACTTGAGGGGTAGGCGGTCCGTGGACTGAACTCGGCCTGGAGGGGTCCCTGCCTGGTGTTGCAGCGCGAGCTTTGTCTTTCAGTAACTTCTTCAACTTCAACTTCGCCTCGATCGCCGCCAGTTGCAGCTGTAGCATCTCTTCATCCTCTTCATCATCGGGACTATCGTGTTGCGGGGGGAGTTCATTGTTCGTCCGTGCCGCTCGCAGTCTGTCCACGAGGCTAGGTGTTGTTGCCGATCGCTGCATCGGTAAGGTGCCATTCTTATAGGCTTCGTACTTCTTGCGACCGCTTGGAGAACTCAACAGCGCAGCATGAGGTGAGACTGGAGGCCATTGTCCATCAGAGGACATTGTGGGAGGCCTAGATTCAAGGGTGAAATTGATGATATTGTTCTGGCAAGCTAGCCCGCCAGCTGGAGCCAATGCGACTGTGGACTAAGTCGTAAGGACTGCGCAGGGGTTTATACATCAGTCTCACGGGTTGGAATCATAAACCTACTGGATTCTCCAGCAGTTTGCAATATACAGATCTAAGTGAATACAAACGTTGGATTGCGGAGGAGGCTGGACTCCGATTGGCTCATCGTAACGCGCTCGGCACGCGTCCCGCGACCCGCGAGGCTGCGAGGGCGTGAAACGTCGACTGGCGTCGGCGCAAGAGTCTCTGCATCCTACTGAGTTCTATTTTTCTGATAGTGTGCGCAGAGGACGTCTAACGGTCATGATGGCTATAGCAACACGCTCGGGCTCCAGGAGTCCTGTCAAGAAATCCTCCAAGACGCGTGGCGGCGCTGACAGCCCACAACATGATCCGTTGAAGCATTTTATTCTGCCAAAAGACCTCTCCACTCAGTCCCGCTTCGTCCTCTTGCGACACCCCCGCGATTCAAACATCCAGCGGTTCTTGTTTTGCCCAGATAAGGGGCTGTATCAGTTCACAAAAATCAGCCCACCCTCAGCAGACCCCCGCAGCCTACTGTTCACACCACTCGAGCCTGAGGGCACAGAGGGTGACGCAGCAAATTGCAATGACCGGTCTCAAGATACGACCGATGCGAAGCTGTCTTCTCACGAGGGCTATGTCAGCAAGAATGCCGACTTCTTCGTGGCCACGCCGTTTGATCTGGCGTTCATTCTCATACCCCTTGTCATATCCGCCAAAGCGCCAAGCGGCAAACTCCTGTTCCAGCCGATAGACGACTTGCTTGAAGAACACGTACGCGAGAACAAACACTTGAGGTACTTATATGAACATGGCAGACGTATGATAGAGGAGGCAATGTCTAGGTTTTGCGACACCATGGAAGCAGGAGATGAGCAGATGTTCAGATCCAACGAGGACAAAATACTGCGGATGCTGATAGAAAAAGTCGATACTGTCATGGTACGGGGCCTGCCTTCTACCCTGGAAGACAAGTTCGTGACAAGAGCATTGGAAGCACCGATACTCAGCATCAAGCGGGAAGACACGACCGTGTCCGCTGTCCAAATGAGGTCGCACGTAAGAGCCCCAGACGAAGGGGAAGACGATGAAGATGCGTTCGATGTACTTGATTCTCAGTCTTCTGCTGCAAGCATCGCACCATCTGCAGTATTTTCAGAAGTCTCAACTACCACCTCGGTCAGCACAGTCATCCCCGAGACAATATCTCCAGAGCTACTCGAGCTGCAAAGGAAACGAACAGTGTTAGACTTCCTCCTCAACTCTTACGTCTCAGATACGATAGCAGACAGGCTAAGAGCTCGGCTTGCTGCCAAAGACTCGTCCATCAATTTTGCTCCGCTCGAAGATCACCTCAGATCGTTAACAGCGCTCCGAGCCGAAGCGTTATTATCACGGTCTATCGGCGATTTCAGCCGGAAGAGAGGGTTGGAAGATGATGAGACCGCCGAGCTCAGAGCCGAAAAGAAGAGAAAACAGGAGGAAGAGGACAAGAAGAAGAGGCTGGGAGAATCGAACGGGGTCCGCGCATTGAAGAAAGTCGATGTTTCCGGGATGAAGAAAATGAGCCACTTCTTCGCTAAGAAACCTGCCGCCAAAATCGGTTGAGGCAGAGGAGATCTCCTGTAACAACGGGATCCTACAGTGCACGTCAGGCGACCTGGTAACCGGCTTATTTGACTAGAAGCCTTCCTACTTCAGATCGGGCATGACGGTGGACTTGAAGGCAGGCTCGTAGCCCGTACGAGATCGGCTCAGTGGACGCGCAGAACAAACCCGTCTAGGAAGCATAGGTACCCTGTCCTCACCAAGCCCTATCGTTGCTGTCGTGGACGCTGTACGATTCGAACCCTCCACCGGTGACAGTCGGATGGTAGCGAGAGAAGGCTGCGGCGGTCAAAGTCTAGGCCGGATCAATTATGAAGGTTAACGACGCACGGGCACTGTTCAACGGACATAGCGGAAGTCCACAGAAGCGCATATCGAAATCGTCATGGCCACCAACACACGTCTCCGGGTCTGATATCCTCGGCCTTGGCGGATGGACCGGGATCGGGCTGTTGGAGATCCGGAGGGCATGAACACCTCGTCATAGACACGGCTTAGCCATATCAAACAAGCTGTTTATCCAACCATCTTGCAGTTCTATCGCGTCCACCTCCTCCACTCGGGCCAGTTACGAGTACGAGTTGTGCTCTCATCTGGGATGAAGCTATCAAACATCCGTGCGTCGTGGGCTGCCCTTGCCCGAGTCGCCCTGGGTCCCGCCTGGAAGCATTTCGTTACTTACGTTGACTATGCATGCACGCAGTCATGGCAGCTACAGCCCTGTACTTTCTCGAAGTCTTTCATTCTTTTCTTTAGACAACTTTGTTATCAGGTAGGCTGCCACCATATCACGCGAGCTTTGAGCTGCATTCCTACGGACTCGCATGTTATTCCTGCAGTATTTATCCCCGCAGTGACCTTCACTTCGTCCAAGCTCTCGTGATGGCGTTGTGTCACTCTAAGTGAACCCGGCTGAGATTCGGCTGTTGTATTCACAAACGTGCAACAACTCATAGCTCCTTATCCTTCAATTCTCCATGGATCATCCGACTCCGGCAGATACGGATGTCCCTGGTGGCTTTCCTCCAGCAACTTCGGAATCCTCCATGGGACAATCATCTGCTCCAAACCAACAGCTTGCTCAGAAAGACCCGCGTAATGGTTCTATCGAAGATATATCGGGTTCCTCCACAGCGACCGAGAACCAACCTCAACCTCCGCCTCCGTCCCGTTTTGCGGCGACCTCATCCACGGGGTTCCAAGATACAGGGATGCCTTCTTTCAGCAAGGATGCCACCGCCGTCAACTCTCCATCTAGTGCTTCCCGCCAAGAAACCAACGATTCCCATCTCCGGCCTCTGTCCTCGGGCTCATTTCTGACAGAAACCTCAGATGACTCTCCGATAGAAAGACGCGACTCCAAGTTCGAACCTCTAAAGACGGCGCCATCAGCTCGGGAAAAACGCCCTGGCCTTGATCAGCGAAAGAGCATACAGAGCGAGGATGACCTGTTCACCGCCTTGTCACGCCGGCGGACCAGCGCTTCAGGCAAATCTCGTGTTGAGCTCCAAGAGGAGAATGATGAAATAGAAAGACTCATGTCCCGCATGTTTGGCAAAGCTCGACAGGAACATAGCGAAGAGGAGAAGACCCGTCACAGTGGTGTCGTTTTCCGCGATCTGACGGTCAAAGGTGTCGGGCTCGGGGCCAGTTTGCAACCAACAGTGGGCGACATCTTCCTAGGCCTACCTCGGGCCCTGAGAACACTTTTCACGAAAGGTGCTAAAGCTGCGGGCGGCAAGCCACCAGTTCGCGAGCTTCTCAGTCATTTCGATGGTTGCGTCAGACCCGGCGAGATGCTGCTGGTTCTTGGCAGACCTGGGTCTGGTTGTTCGACATTCCTCAAGACATTCTGCAATCAGCGTGAGGGCTATGAAGCAGTTGAAGGGGAGGTCACTTATGGTGGTACCGATGCGAAGGTCATGAAGAAGGACTTCCGAGGAGAAGTCATCTACAACCCAGAAGACGATCTGCATTATGCTACTCTGACGGTCAAGAGTACCTTAAAGTTTGCTCTTCAGACCCGAACACCCGGTAAAGAATCGAGATTGGAAGGTGAATCTCGGGCAGACTATATGAAAGAATTCCTGCGAGTTGTAACAAAGTTATTTTGGATCGAGCATACCCTCGGCACCAAAGTTGGTGATCAGTTTGTCCGAGGCGTTTCTGGCGGGGAAAAGAAGCGTGTGAGCATAGCAGAAGGTAGCCTATATGTTCAAGAGGGAGATGACCTGCTGACATCGCTACAGCCATGATTACCAGGGCGTCGGTTCAAGGCTGGGACAACTCGAGTCGAGGCCTCGACGCCAGTACTGCTCTGGAATATGTCCAGTCTATCCGAGCTCTCACGAACATGGCACGTACGTCCACTGCCGTTTCTCTGTATCAAGCCGGAGAATCTCTATATGAATTGGTTGACAAAGTCCTTCTCATTCACGAGGGGAAGTGCTTGTACTTCGGACCAGCGGATCAAGCGAAGCAATACTTTACGGATCTTGGTTTCGAGTGCAAGCCACGTTGGACGACTGCCGACTTCCTCACATCAGTGACCGATGCACACGAAAGAGCGGTTAGGAAAGGGTGGGAAAATCGCATCCCGCGAAACGCCACCGACTTTGCGTCCTTGTACCGGAAGTCGGATGCCTACCAACGCAACCTGAAAGATATCAAAGATTTCGAAGCCCAGCTGGAGGAACAGCGGACAGTTCGTCACGAAAACAGGAGCAAGAAGAACGAGAAGAAGAACTATGCGATTTCCTTTCACAAGCAGGTGTTTGCATGCACCCACCGACAATTCCTCGTCATGCTGGGCGATCGAGCGTCGTTGATTGGCAAATGGGGCGGCATTGTGTTCCAGGTATGGGCTCACGCTTTCTATAGTATCCGATGCATGACTGATAGATTCATAGGGATTGATCGTCGGCAGCTTGTTCTTTCAGATGCCAAAGACGACTGCTGGCGCCTTTCCGAGAGGTGGCGCGATCTTCCTGGTCCTCCTCTTCAACGCCCTCCTGGCCCTGGCAGAAATGACTGCCGCTTTCGCATCGAAACCTATCTTGCTGAAGCACAAATCATTCTCCTTCTACCGCCCTGCGGCGTATGCTATCGCACAAACGGTGGTCGACGTGCCCCTGGTCGCCATTCAAGTCCTGTTATTCAACATCATCATATACTGGATGGGTGGGCTTGCTGCCTCCGCATCCCAGTTCTTCATCTCCTGTCTTATCATTTGGATTGTCACGATGGTCACCTACGCCTTTTTCCGCGCCATTTCCGCTCTGTGCAAAACCCTCGACGATGCAACGCGGTTTACGGGAGTTTCGATTCAGATTTTGGTGGTGTATACTGGCTATCTTATCCCTCCAGAACAAATGCGAGTCTGGTTCAGCTGGCTTCGAAGGATCAATTGGATACAGTACGGCTTTGAATGTCTCATGTCGAACGAGTTCACCGGTTTGACGATGGACTGCGTACCTCCGAGCCTCGTGCCACAAGGCCCGGGTGTACTGTCCCAGTATCAATCGTGCACGTTAGCTGGTAGTCAGCCTGGGCGGAGCTCTGTTGATGGCGCCCGTTACATCCAACAAGCTTTTGGGTACAGCCGCGCTCATCTGTGGCGCAATTTTGGCATTCTCTGGGCCTTCTTCGCTTTCTTCCTCGCAGTCACCGCCTTCGGTATGGAAATAATGAAGCCAAACGCCGGAGGGGGCGCCATCACCGTCTTCAAGCGTGGTCAAGTGCCGAAAAGGATGGAAGAGTCGATCCAGACCGGCGGAAGAGAGAAGAAAGCAGAAGGCGATGTAGAATCTCGCAGCTCTACACAAGAGACTACGGTGGGAAACATGATGAGTCCAGGAAGTGAAAGCAAGGAGTCGACGAGCACTAGGCAGGATGGCGGCCCGGTTGAGCAGGTCGCGAAGAACGAGACGATTTACACTTTTCGGGATATCAATTATGTTATTCCGTACGAGAAAGGTGAGCGGAAGCTTCTGCAGAATGTGCAGGGTTATGTCCGCCCTGGCAAACTCACTGCGTTGATGGGTGCGAGTGGTGCGGGAAAGACAACTCTGCTCAACGCACTGGCCCAACGCCTTGATTTTGGCACCGTGACTGGCGAATTTCTTGTGGATGGACGACAGCTGCCCAGATCGTTCCAGCGAGCCACAGGTTTTGCCGAGCAGATGGACATCCATGAGCCTACCTCGACGGTCAGGGAGGCGCTTCAATTCTCGGCCCTCCTTCGTCAGCCGCAAGAGGTGCCGGTTGAGGAAAAATACAGCTACTGCGAGACTATTATTGACCTGTTGGAAATGCAGGACATCGCGGGCGCCACCATCGGACAGATTGGCGAGGGACTGAACCAGGAACAGAGAAAGCGACTGACCATCGGCGTTGAGCTCGCCAGCAAGCCCGAGCTGCTCATGTTCTTGGATGAACCGACTTCCGGCCTCGATTCCGGAGCAGCCTTCAACATCGTCCGGTTTCTCCGGAAATTGGCGGATGCCGGTCAGGCCATTCTCTGCACCATCCACCAGCCATCGGCCGTTCTGTTCGAGCATTTCGATGAGCTCATCTTGCTCAAGTCCGGTGGTCGAGTCGTCTATCATGGTCCTCTTGGTCATGATTCACAAGATCTCATCCGCTACTTCGAAGAGAACGGGGCGCGCAAATGTCCGACAGACGCAAACCCAGCCGAGTACATGCTGGAGGCGATAGGCGCTGGCGACCCCAACTACAAGGGCAAAGACTGGGGCGATGTTTGGGAGCAAAGCAAGAACCATCAAGAACGATCCCAGGAGATCACCGACATGATCGAACGCCGGAAACACGTCGAGCATAGCAAGAACGTGACAGACGACCGAGAGTACGCGATGCCGCTTCCGACACAGACTCTGTCTGTGGTCAAGAGATCATTTGTGGCGTACTGGGTAAGTACCAGATTTCCTGCCCTTCTCGCTTGATAGTGCTTTGAGGCTGATATCGTGTAGCGCACCCCTAACTATATCGTTGGCAAGTTCTTGCTCCACATCATGACGGGCCTTTTCATCTGCTTCACCTTCTACCACCTTGGCTTTGCCTCGATCGATATGCAGTCCCGCCTGTTTGCTGTTTTCCTGGTGCTCACCATTTCCCCGCCGCTCATTCAGCAGCTGCAACCGGTCTTCCTCAAGTCTCGGAACATCTTCCAGTCGAGAGAGAACAACGCCAAGATCTACAGCTGGTTCGCATGGACCACCGGCTCCGTATTAGTCGAGATCCCTTATTCTTTGCTCGCGGGAGCCATCTTCTACTGTTGCTGGTGGTGGGGAATCGCGGGATATCGATCATCGACCTCGGGCTTTACCTCCGGCTTCCTGTTGCTGAACATCCTACTCTTCGAGCTGTACTATGTCAGTTTCGGACAGGCCATCGCCTCACTCTCGCCCAATGAGCTTCTTGCCAGCCTCCTGGTGCCGCTGTTCTTCCTGTTCGTTGTCAGTTTCTGTGGTGTGGTCGTACCACCCGCACAGTTGCCCTACTTTTGGCGAAGTTGGATGTATTGGCTCACACCTTTCCACTATCTCCTCGAAGCAATGCTCGCAGCCATAATCCACAATCAACCTGTTCGATGCAACCAAGGGGAATTTGCCCGATTCCGAGCACCCCCCGGCCAGACCTGCCAAACGTACACGCAACAGTACATCAGTCAAGCCGGGGGCTACGTCCAGGTGGGACCTGACGGGCTGTGCCAATTCTGCCAATATGCGACGGGCGACCAATTCGGACGTGGGTTTTCCGTATCCTATTCCCATATCTGGCGGGACTTTGGCATTTTCATCGCTTTCATCCTCTTTAACTATGCCGTCGTCTACACATGTACTTTCCTGAGGTTCAAGGCGAAGAATCCGTTCAAGGCTTTGATGATGAAGAGGAAGCAGAAGAGTTGATGATGGGGCCGGGCACTTACTGGTGCCAGCGGGAAGGAGGAGTGCAGACTAGCTTTGGAGAGCTACATGCGAAGGGGACGGTACAGTTATTATTACTGGTTTGGCTATGTATATTCGTGTCATGAGAAGAAGATCAGCCGCTGCAGTGTTGGATAGGCTTACGGAATCTGGCACTGGTCTCGAAAGCAGAGCGCAGGACACGGCGAGCCTTGTGTTTTACACTCGAGTACGATGATTCGCACCTGAACATGAACATCACCTTGAGAAATGCGGGTCAGCTGAAGCCAGGTGAGTATGAGCCGGCGACTTGCGTCCAGCAATCCAAGGTTCCTTTGATCCCTGATCACATCTTCTAGAGAATTCGTCACAAGTTCCGGATCTTCCCACAAAATATTCAAGCATATATTGAAGTTTGACATAACCATCCGATGCCGGGAAGATGGTCGCAATTGTCAGGCACAGGATCCGCCAAACACGTTACAGCAAAAGTCCTTCCACCACCTCTCCAGTCGCCAGGTTGCTGAGTTGTTGGCTGACACCGACCAAGGACTTTGCCATATTGTATTCGAGCCCTGCCTGTTACCGCCGGGTCTCTTCGCGGCGCCATGCCCCCAAATGATCGGCTCCTGACGTGGCCCATCGCTACAGGCTGACTTGACTAAAATCTTGACCGGTCCGGGATGAGTGGCACGTGTAATGCTTCGCGGCCATCACGTCAACATCGCCAAATGAGCCTTCGTTCGACCTCAGAGGTTCAGCTCGTCTGCTTCCGAAACACAACCTCGCCGTTGTCATGCAGTGCTCTTGCGCCATACCAGCTGGCTTATTGGCCTGAAGAAGGGACGCGTTGACTCAAACACGAAGGCTCCGGCGACCCTATCAGCTTATTGGTAAGCCTGGCTACGATCTTCGCAACTATCTATTTGAAGAAAGACCTGCGCTCGAAGTCCACGATAACCCACCCAACCACTCCAAGGTTATTGGGGCCTCTCCGGATTTATCCTACCGAATTGCCCGTTAGACAGACTCAAGCCATGGCTGGGATGGACGCGCCACAGTTGAAGATACCGGGCCTTGACTTTCTGAACCCGTCAAAAGGTATCCAATGCTACACCTACAACTGTGTCCCTGGATGCTCAATCGAGCTCTCCGTGCCTGGGAAATCGCCGCTTATCAAATCCGGAGCGAAGCAATTCACCATTGACCATCTTGAACTCGAGCGCAAATACACTTCTCCGCCCTATTTCAATGGGATCTTTCGCTGTCGGGTTCTGCAAAATGGCCGTGAAGTCTTCAACCAATGGGTTGAGATCAACGCCATCACTGGGAACCTAGGGCAGGGAAATATGAAGACACTGGTGGACCAGACCTCGCTGATCAGCCACGACCTTTGTGTGACGCATTGTTTCTACGACGCGCCTCCCAAAGGCAACATAGCTGGCCTTCCAGACTGGGATCAGTTCTATGTTACAGTCAGTCCCAATAGTTCCGCATGGATGTCCACGATTGCGCCATTGGGATCCGTAGCTGCCGGGAAACCCTTCAGGCGGCTTGTTCTTCCTGCCGCACATGATGTCGGTATGAACAGTCTGCACACTTCGGATATATTACTGCAGAGAGTCGGAGCAGCATTCACAAAGGTGAGGCTCTCTCATTGTGTTTCGAGGTTGCTATTATGCAGCTGATTTCACCTGCAGGTGGTCGACTCGATTGCGCCGGCAAGCAAAGAGCTGCAGATAGCAGACGTTCTCAAAGGGCCTCTGATACCCAACGTGATCCAGAGCTCTTCGATCACGCAAAAGGACGAGCTATCGTCCATTCTGGCCATTGGTGTCCGCTACTTTGAATTCAGACCAGCCTACCTTCACAGTGCGTTTCGCGGCCTGCCAGCTCTTCAGGACATAAAGGACAAACTGTTCTTCATGCATGGCCCAATTCCCGGGATGGGCTACGACGATTTCTTGGGCGATTGCGTCAACTTCCTCGTGCACAACCCAGGAGAGATCGTCGTGGTCCAGCTTCGCTGGGACGGCGTCCCTGCCGAGTGCGCCCGTCCTACAGCCCCAGATCTGGACCGCTACCTGGCTGAAGCCCTGAAGGGGGCTCAAGGCGCGCTTCAACCGGGTCACCTGCAAGAAATGACCTCCCAGACGATCGACGATCTCCGAAAAACACGAAAGCGGCTCCTCGTGCTCCAGAACGTGGACAACTACAACATCTACTCGGACCAGGCCAACGCGACCCTCACCGGAGACTCCATCATCGCGCAGTTCAACAGCATCTCCGCCTCTCAGCAGGACGGCAAGGCGTTGACAAACATCCAGTGCCAGGCTACGGCCACGAATCTCGGATTGAAGATCTGGTTTTCGGCCATTGCCGCGACCGCATCGAATTCGTGGCTGCTCGCCACAAAAGCGATATGTGATAGCAAGACGATGCCCTGGGTGAGGGACAAAGCGCTGGCAAAGCTGACGCGCGACCAACTGCTTGTTGTGATGGACGATTTCGTCGACGGGGCCATGGCTGATGTGGCGAGAGATCTGAGCGTGCAGCGGTTGAAGAAGCCTTGATATATGTATTCCTTCGTATTATGGTTGGAAAGAAGGGGGATCTTGAGCCCCAGACTGGATTGCTCGAGCGTTGGTTTTGGTGAATAATTGATTGACTGGTAGTTTGGAATATCAAGGCTGCGCGCCGTCTACAATAGTCCCATGCGCGATCATTCTACTGAGAGGTCACTAAATTGATCGAAACTATGGTGGGTATGAAGATCTAAGGCTTACCTCTGCATATTTACTGTGACTGCAGCCTATAATGCAATAGCCATGCCTATCGCGAGTGCCATTAATTTTGACTGGATTGAACATTGAGTATCCAACCCTTCCATTGCCAAGTCCAAGTCTCTACAACACGTTCACTAAGTCTTCCTAGGTGGCAGCAGCGGCGGCGCTGTCCCGCTCGCACTCACAATACTCGTGGGAACAACGCTTATTCCCACCGCAGTCATGGTGCCCGCGAAAGTGCGACTTGCACTCTTCCCAACAGTCACGACGTTGGTGCTGGTGATAGGGGCTGGTGTCGACACTGGTGGTGGCCGCGGTGGGGTGGCCGTTACAGTCACGTAGTTTGTATGCGTGCTGACGCCGGGGTGTGTGGTTGGAGTTGGACTCGAGCCATCCGCGCCGTTCAACATCGAGTACAACACGTCGAAGAAACCTGCTGTGGTCGAAGGGGCCGGAGGAGGCGGCGGCGTTGTTGCCGGAGCAGAGTTGTCTGCCTCGGAACTACGGCATCGCGCGTCACCCGGTGCTAGACGTTGGATTATGCCGGTCAGGTTGGCGTCGCATATTGCAAAGGTGGTGGCTGAAACGCAGATGAATTGGCCCGGCGAGGTACATTGTCCGGGGGAGGCGGACGTTTGCAGGGGATCGGGGTCGGAATCGGGATAGGGATGGGCCATGGCCGCAACGAGCGACATGAGAGGGAGGATTACTGAGAAGATCATTCCGATCTTGCTTGTGGTGTTTGTATAATCGGTGGGTCGTGCGGTTTGGCAGGATAGTATTGCGTGAGGCAATCAATGGTGTAAAGATCGTCCTGTGACTGATAGTCGAGTCGTTTCCATCCTGCTATGGACGTTGTGGGACGAGGTTAGCATTATCCCCCCATGGCCAAAGGCAAAAGCCAAAGGTCTTTGAGCAATGTCTCTGTTGTGGAAGGTCCGTTTGTTCTTGAGCACCGCCTCATTGTCACTGCTTTGTCGAGGTCGTTTATAACCCTCATCGAGCAAATATAGGAGACGACAATGCGGCTTTATTGACCGAACCATTGTCCCAGATAGCCTCGCTTTCGACCTTAGCCAACAGAGTGAGAAATGAGAAATGCAATAATCGTGATTTGGAAGATTGCACAAATCCGCTGAACGCACCAATGAGCAATTTGAGGGAACAGAACCAGGGCGGTTGTTGCTACGGGATGGACAAGTAAAGGGCAATCCCTACCTGGACGCATTCTCGTACCCGATAGGGTACCGGCAACCACACAACTAACAATGCACCTACAGTATTGAGCCTTGGACTCGGCGTGTTGGCAGGCCATCCCCGCCTCTTCCCCGATGGCGGGTGTAAATCGCATCCTCTTGTGTTCAGACGGTGAGAATTTCCCATTTAAAACAGAAAAACTCTCTTCAGACTTCGACTCGCGACCACCCTTCTCATAGCACCGTATGAGGGACCCTGGGCCGCACTTCTGGCGGCTTCCCTGCAGAAGCCCGTGTTTCCCTCGATGATTCCAGGTTGAGCACGTCGGTATTGAGAGGCGTCGACTCTTGCTCTTTCCCAACTCCTTTGTCCTTGGCGGCTTCAGCATTCTTCTCACGCCCCGCCAAGGCCTTCATCTTCTCTCCAGCGATCTGGTCCACGAGTGGGTTGTTGAGCGCATCTGCCGCAGCAAACTGTCCAGCCTCGACCCTGCTAAGACCTCGGCCACTTCCCAAGTACTGATTCTCCCAGTCAAAGCCAGTGAAATACACCCCGACGAAATATTCTTCCCTGCCTTGACCGTAATGGACGACAGGGGGCTTTTCATCGACGTAGTTGATCTTGGTACTCTTCATCAAGATCTTCTTGGCTAGTTCTTCCTTAGTCTTCTTTGGCACGGGAGGAGTGCTAGCGGCTGCTGCTTGAACTTTTGGTTCCCACAACTGATGGAGCCAGCTTTTGACCGTGTCGGCACCGCTCGGGCTGGACAAGACGATGGCTGCGACGTAAGCTTCGAACACGTCACCTTTGATCTTGAGCCAAACGTGGGCGGGACTGTTTTGGAATTGCTTGTAGTTTTTGAGCTGTTTGTCGAGACCGTAGAGGCTGGCGTACTGACCGATGGTCTCATTTCTGACCAGTGTCTCTCGGAGTTGGGACATTTTGCCGACTTCAAGAACTGGAAAACGATCGAATATCAACTGTGTAGCGTATAGTTCGAGGTAGGCATCACCAAGGAACTCGAGTCTGTCGTAGCTGGCTTGCGGATCCTGATGCGCCTGACTGGGATGGGTGAAGACAATGTTCTGGTATTCATCACCGATTTTTGGTAGAGGTGGAAGTCCATCACTGGCAGATCGTGGCGTGGTTGGAGGTTTCCGGGAGGAAGGTTCGTCTCTGTGGAATTTCTTTGAGGGCTGAGAGTGAAAGCTTCCAAGCTTGCGCTTTCTGTCCAAGTCGGCCATAGGGATACGGCGTACCACGTCCAAGTAGTGGTTCGGGTGAAACTCACGGAGAAGTGTTGCCTGAATAAAGGCGGCGTCATGTTGAGGTGGACGAAACGCTAGGCTTGGAGAAAACTTTGGATTCTACCGAAATGCAGCCGGCGACGGACTGGACTGAACACGGCGCGATTTCTGGGATGTGGTTTGGCCTGAACTTATCCATCAAGCCAGATCCAACACCACTACCCTTTGCACGGCATTGCAATGGCTTCTCCCTCCAGAGGCCGGCTATTACAGCTCATGAAGGTAAGGCTCCGCTTCTCGGACTGTTACAACTATCCCAACTACGCCATTCGACATGATTGACGGAGGAGCGATGGACCTCTTCTCTATGTTCCCGCAGTGTGCTGATTCACTTCTTGTCATATAGCTCCAATGTTCTATCTTCTCCACGACATTCAATCCCATGCAGCAGCGACTAGGCAACAAGGTGCTGCGCCAGAGATTAAGAGGGCCTGCGCTGGCCGCCTATTATCCCAGACGATCAGCAACCGTTGAAGACGTGCTGAAAGAGTTTAAGAGATTCGACCTCGAAGGTTTCAACGAAGAGGAGGATGACAGGTTAGAGAATGTGGCCTTTGCCAAGTTGAGAGGAAAGGGCGCGCCCAAGAAAAAGAGAACAGCAGCAGGTACGATCTATCTGGTGTTTGAGGTCGACCAAGGTACTGACCATGTCTACAGAAAGTCGGGCGAACAAAAAAAGGAAGTGATTCAAACTCAGATGGCTTCCGAGTTACTGTACAACATCGCAAGATACCCACGAGGGATGGCTGTGAAGAATTTGGCTCAAAACTGGTTCACGATTTCGACTTTTCTTGCTGGCTCAGACTGAGGCTGAGGCATTCGTCCTGGCTTTTTTCTTCACAGGCTCTATTCGCGTGCACCGAGCATTGCTGGAATCTTGTTCGCCTCAAGCTTGCCCCTTGTACTAGGTACAGTTCTCCCGGGAATACGGTCGTACCACATCTCTCCATCCCACCGGCGACCGAATCGGCATGGTCGGAGTCGAACACGAGGTCATTCTAGCCTCGTACGCACGCTTGAACAAGTGCACGCCCTCGTGGTTATCCAATGCGACGAGGACGGACGATTCCCGGCATCTCGGAAACAGCGTGTTTATCCAATGCGTACGATGGCTTCGGACGATTCCCGGCATCTCGGAAACGAGCTGAGTTGAACAGCTTCATTCCATTCGTCCTCGAAGCTACCATCTCCGCATCACTCTCTTTCACCTTGCATTTCTTTCCCCGCAAACTTCTTCCGGACTTCCCTTGTCCTCACTTGAACCTTTTACCCCTCTGCTGGACTTCCGAGTCCGCGAGAATACATCATGGTCGCGTCTTCAACTGGAACATGGTGATCGCTGCGGGGAAGGGAGGCGTCCCAATACCTTATATCTCCCCCAGGTCTTTGTCCTCCACGAAGTCGCAATATCCTGTAGCTGTTCTGCTTGCTTGTTACCCATTCGCAGTGTGCTGACCGATCCTCATTTCCCTACACATCCCATAAATCAGTGTTGAATAAGCCGACACTCACCATGTCAGGACTCCACGAAGTACAAACGGGCACCGGCAGGTTGGCCAACAAAGTAGCCATAGTGACAGGTAGGAATCCGGTCTTCTGATTTCGCTCGAGAATGAACGGCAAATGCGTCAACTAGACCCGATAAGCCCAGGGCACGTTCCCATGATTCCGCAGCACACAGTCCGACTCAGCTGCTATCACTAGAAAAGCACCTTTGTCACGAATAGCTTCTCGCTAACAGTTCATCCACAGGAGCCGCCTCAGGCTTCGGCCTCGCCACTGTCCGTAAATTCATCGAAGAAGGAGCGAAAGTCGTTGCGGCCGACATGAACGAACAAGGCCTACAGAAAGCCTACGCCGACGCCGCGGACACGCACGTCGCCCTTGTCACAGCGAATGTCACATCCAGCTCTGACTGGCAAAAGATGGTTGACCTGGCCGTCTCGAAGTTCGGGGGCCTGGATATACTGGTCAACAACGCCGGTACAAGCTACAAGAATAAGCCCACACTGGAAGTTACAGAGGACGAATACGATAGGGTCTTTGCCGTAAATGTCAAGAGTATCTTCTTGAGTGTGGCAGCTGCGATTCCTGCCTTGAAGAATCGGGGTGGTGGCTCCATCATCAACGTTGCAAGTATCGGCGCTATGAGGCCGAGGCCGGGCCTGGTGTGGTATAATGCTAGTAAAGGCGCTGTCGCGAATGTACGCCCAGTCGACACAACCTGCCCTCTCCAAGCACAAGAGTACTGACGATTTCTCAACAGGCAACGAAGGGCCTCGCCGCGGAATTCGGCAAAGACCAAATCCGAATCAATGCACTCTGCCCACTTCTTTCCGGAACTGGCCTCTTCGAGAGCTTCGTCGGTGTGCCCTACACCGAGGATAACATGAAGAAATTCCTCTTCAATGTGCCGCTGGGGAGACTGACGGATCCGAAGGATGTGGCGAATGTGGCGGCTTTCCTGGCGAGCGACGAGGGAAAGTTTGTCACCGGCGTGAATTTGGAGGTAGATGGCGGCCGAGCGGTTGGCTCGTAGAGGTGTATATATGAACTGGACGGTACCCGGGGAGGGGAAAGTGGTGATGTCGTCAAAAGGTGGCGGGTTGGGGGAATCCGACGAGCTGAGCCTGCTCGATGGCCCGACTTCAAATATCGAACGAGGCGCCGCCGACATGTCCTCTAGTGGCTGCTCTTTCTCAGGTCTGTCCATTCAGAGAAATTGCAAAGGAAATCAGACCGTATTGGATTGCAAACAATCATTCACATTTCGCAAAGTGAAGCGCGCTGTTTAGCCCAATGCTCGCTTGCTATGTCCAATCGACCCCAGCGCAGGCAGTGACACTGCAAATGACGGTGAACTTTTTTGATTCTTTTCGATCCAAGCTCCTTGTTTTTTTAACCCAAATCAGCCCCGCATATCCTTCCGACCTGATATCGCTATGCCAGCAAAGTAGTTGAAGCGGAACGCCTGATATTTCATTCTGATCTTCGTGTGGAGTGTCATTTCCGGCCAGCTCTTGAGTCACGGTCTGGTCGAAGTCAACCGCTTTCGAACTTCGTTGACACTCCGGTTTAGACGCACTGACTTGGTGGTCCTTCCGGGGGGTTTAAGGGGGCTAAGGCGAGAAGAAAACTGGATGCCACGTTCCGCTCAATCAGCCGCCCTCCCAACTCGTCTTTCTTTCGTTTCCACAGGCTTATCTGTCAAAAGGATTAAATAACCCAGACCGAGTAGCCACTGCTAGAACGCTGCTCTTCCAATTCCATCATCGCTCTCCATCAGTTGCTGCAGATGCTGCTCGGCAAGGTCACTTCGCAGGGCCTCCCTTTCGCTCTCTCTTTCTCTCACGTCCCATTCATTGAGGACTTCTCTCTTAGATTTCTGTTTCTCTGAAATCTCAGCCCGTATGCGCTCAGATTCTGCTTCGAGCATCTTGATTCGCTTTTCTTGATCAGGAGGGAGACCGGAAGGGAGTAATTTGCCGCCTTGGACGATCTTCTCGTTCGTGGCCAGGTGTTGTTGAACAGTGCTGAAGCGCTGTGTGCGAGGATAAGTTGTGCTCGAGCTGCTGTTACCGCGGAATGGGAACGACGGATCACCGCCTCCAACAGGACCGCCTCCACGCCCAAAGCCACCGCCACGGTAGTTGGTTCCTCCATAGTCTCCTCGACTACTGGGTGCACCGAAGTCACCGCGCCCATAGCCTCCACCCCTGGGTCCATAGGGCGCCGGGCCCCGGTAGGGCAAGCCGCCTCGACCACGTGGACCTGGGAAATCGCGGGGCGAAGGACCGTCGAATCTACCGACTGTGCCCCGAGGTCCAGAGGGAGCTCTTAGCGTGGATGCGCCTCCACCCCTATTGTGAGCGGACATTGACATTGACGC
The DNA here is from genome assembly GCA_016109575.1 of Phialophora chinensis. Lineage (NCBI taxonomy): Eukaryota > Fungi > Ascomycota > Eurotiomycetes > Chaetothyriales > Herpotrichiellaceae > Phialophora > Phialophora chinensis. Next base: position 1,028,835 of record JADWPU010000013.1, read on the forward strand.
TGCGGGACCGGTCGGGGGTGACTGAACAGGCTGACTAAAACTTCGCGACGGGCCTGTAGGTGGCGGTCTCTCGTAGTTCCCATTCCGATGACTGCTGGGACCCGACGGGGGTTGCCGGGGCTCGTTGATGCCGTTCATGTGGACATCTTCGCGTGGCATGCTCACATCTTGGTCTCGCATGGGGTCTGCAGGTGCCGGTGGCGGGGGAGATCTGTCACGATAGCTGCCAGCGGCTGATTCCGCTCTGTCATATTGGCTTCGGCTGGCTGGTGGTGCTGGTGATCTTGTTACAGAACCTGCCAGACTTGCTCTGTCTGGGTGCAGGGGAGGAGATGATCGTCGTGAGGTATCATGTGATGCTGGACCGGAGTCTCTCGGTGATGGAGACCGTCTCACCCAGGTGTCATTCTGAGTTCTCCTTCGCGGCGGGCTTCTGGATCTCGGTCTGTAGCTTTCGCCTCCTCTTCCCGAGTCTCTCAGAGGTGATCTGTCACGTGGATCCCGGCTTCGGTCTGGCGAGAATCGTCGTTCGCGCTTTGGCGAGCGTCGGCTAGGCTCGGGCGAGAAGTCTCGAAATCTCTTGGGATCAGGCGGACTGCGAGCCCTGCCGCCAGGTGGCGATCTAGATCTTCTCCTGGGTGGTGACCTTCTTGGAGAGTAGCGACGCGGTGGCGATCTTCTGTTAGCGAACAAGTCCTCTCTTCGGTTTGGAGGAGTTCGTGATCGTCGACGAAAGGCTGGAGAGCGACTACGTGGGCGTGTCGCTCGTGAGCTCGTGAGTGGAACGTAGGAGTCGATATCGTCTCGTCTCTCTTCTCTTCGATCATCCCGCCGTACATCTCTTCTGTCTGCCGTCCATGAGTCCGCGCCGAAACGGTCTCGATCGCGAGGTGAAGGTCTGTATGAATTCTCGCCCCCAGGTCTGTAGCTTTCGCCGGAACCAATAGCGAAGACGTCAGGATCACGGGTAGGTCTGTCTCGAGGCGCAGGCGATCGCCGGGAACTGCTGTATGTCAGTCATTTGAGAGAGATCCAATAGCACGGCAGAGGGGCATTACCCCCGGTAGCGATCCATGAGGGCGCGTCGATACAGACGCGGTCAGGGTTTTAATTCAGTGCCATACAGGAAGTTCCTTTTGGGTTTAGAGACACGAGGCCATTCAACATTATGGAAGCGCAAGCAGGAAATTGTATACCTTACTGATCCGCTTCACAGAGATCCTTGGTCCTGAGATTTTTTTAGAGTCAAGTCCGAGAGCCTCGTCACAGATGAGGCTGAAAAGCTTGGCGGAGCCTTGCCGTCGGGTGCCTACGCAAGGTAGTCCTCAGAAATATTTTTCTAACTAATATGCTCAGTGCCTTTGAAGCCAGGCTTTACGGTATCACCGTTAACGGAAGGCTCTGACATCTACCTGTTTCGCCCGAATACAAAGTCATTTTACCCGTAGTCACTGAATCGCCCGTCATATTCTGTGCCTCAACGTGTTCCACCACGTCTGCTTCGTCCGTTGCATGGCGAGGCTTACACATACCAGGTCGACCAAGGTTGACGAATATTCAGAAATTGCAGGTTGTCGTCTCTTTTCGTTGGAATAGAACTAGGGACATATCCAGGCTTGTCAACAAGAACATTGTCACTGTCTGTCCCTGGTCCGTCATAGACTTCAAAAGAGGAGACAAATTTTCCAGCGTATAGCATCTTGCACACAGCCAGCCGTATGTCTGCCAAGGGAGAGCCCAGCGAAATCGGAAATAGAGCATTCAGAACAACGCCTTGCCAAGTTTTGAGTATTCCGTGCTCATGAGCATGTTGCACGTCTCGGAGGCTCAAAGGTATCGGCCATCAATAACGCTGACCTACCGTTGTGGTATGATATCGGATTAGGAGAGCCAGCTGGATACTTTGTGACCATCAATGCATGGTTGCAGCTACTGCTTTTCCAGCAATCTCAGGCTGAGGAACACAATGACTACTGCCGGCAATGATACCGTTCCTTGACTTACTCGCGCAGTCAACGTTGACTGGCCACCTGGTACCTGCGTTTTCGATCAGCTCGTGAACAGGGGCAGGTTGAAAATGACCTTCGGCTCACGACATCATGCAACATGAAGCACAACCTGGTTAAGTGAACGATATCGGAATGGCTGACAATGCGGGAACCTAACAGGATGGTTATTGACGAATTGACTGCATTGGTGCATTTACGAGCACTCGCAACTGTCCTCTAACTTCTTCTGATCGACAGCCCAACTGCTCTATGAACAGTTCAGGATGGATACAGGCTCTCACGATATAACATATCCTGACCCGCACGTCAACGTTAGAACTAGGACGGAGGAGTCCCGCGGCGAGAGGAGAGTGTAACGAGGGAATGTTAAAATTGATGTTGGCAGTATTTGTTGCATGTATGGACTCAGCAAAGTATGCGCTCCATCCGTATCCAAGCACTGTACAAACCAGCTATTTCGCCAGTAGTTGTTAGGTTCATCCATAGACGCCGCCCGTACCCAGCAATGTATCCACCCATGGTATGTCTCTAGTTGTATTTGCCCAACAAGTTCACCAGCAATCCAAGCAAAACTGCGCCTTTCTCTGCATCGTCATATACCTGTCCAAGGAACTCCGTGTATTGAGAAATCGTCCTTAGCCACCCATCAAGCGGAAATTCTCCACACCCATTGTCGGTGTCTCAACAAGGCTGTCCCGCGGGACACCCTCCTGCTTACGTCTGCTGTAGAAACTGCGACACTCGTGCAATACCTGGGCCCATTCAGCCAGGGATCGCCCACTGTACCGTGCTGTACCCATCTCCTGCTCCCTAGGCTTGAGCGGCTTCACTTCTCTTGCTCTAGCTTTTCCGCGGGAAATACTACTACCACTCGCCCCGCTTCCACCGCTGTGGCTGCTTTCGCTGACACCACTACCACTGCCTCCGCTCACACCACTGTCTGAGCTCTGCCGCGATCTAAGTATGGCCTGCGCATTAGGAGGAAGTAGTGGCGCTGCCACCATCCGGTTCTTGTTTTCCAGGTTTGGCCGAGACGTAAAGTATTCAAGAGAGAATTTGAACGAAAATGCCTGGTGCGGTGGAGTAGCCGGCCTCTTTGGCGTAGTGATAGCGCTGTTTGGACCAGGACTGTCGCTGGAGGTTGAGACGCCGTGATCATCAGGACTTCCGGGTGGTGTTACTTCTCCTGGTCGATGATTACCTGGCGTACCGAACACATTGAGGCCGCGGAACAGGCTCCATCGTTTCTTGTTGCTATGATTTGGCAGGTCGGCGGCCGGGATAGTGTTGAGGATAGATGAATGGTTCGGAAAGGGCGAATTCTGAGTGACGACGGAGGTTGGCAGATACCTTTCGAAATGAGTCTTGGAGGCCGTCAAAATTGGTTGACTGTCAGTCCGAACAATAACGAGGACACGGCTGGGTGCAGGTGAACAAGGCGCCGATGATGGGGGTACGAGACCTCGCATCTCCGCTTCTGCGCTCAGATATTGATAATTCGCCCAGCATTTGTTCAACCGAGCAGCCAATGTCTGCAAGATCTCCCTGCAAGGGTGTAAGTAACCGCTCAGAAAATTAAGGCATTCAACTTACAAATCCGTGTCCGAAACCTCACCATCGTATCGTGCAACTTTCCAGCACAACAGACGGTAAAAGTAATGTCGCACCATGGGAGACCAATGACAAAAGTGCTTCTCGAAGATGTCGGCGTTCAACAGCCATTCCAGGACCAGCTGACGCTTTCGGCCTTCATTATGTATTAGAATGGACCAATTAGTGTACAAGAATGTAATCGCTCGTATCTGGGTGAGGGTGGTCTGACTTCGGAGCATCTGCTTGCAGACTTCCAGCCAGAACGGCCAGTCGAGAACTGGGGTATCAATGTATGTCTGATGGTGTCGGAACATGATGGGGAGGACTTCCTCCATAAAATCACAAATCACAAAACATGCGTCGTTATTGTACAGGGAGATCTTGACGGCCGCTGCTTTAGTGACACTGTCAAAGGAAATCGAGAAGAGGTTCCTCAGATTGGTGTGGTCTGGGTCCTGGTCGCCCATGACGTCTCGCAGCAACATGATCAGTCGATTCTCAGCAATCGATCGAGTTGCGTTTGCGATCGTCATAGGGAGAGTAGCTAAAGCATCTGGGTTGTCCATGATAGATCCGGTGCCGGGAGCGTAGCTTTCGCCTCCAATCTGGCCAGCTTGTCGGTAAATGGTTGTTTCCAAGATGACCAGCATTTGAGCACATATTGGTACCATCCCAGGAATTCCCGTGCGATCTTTCAGCGACATGTCTTCCGAAAGGAATTCAGACACTAGAATATGGTACTGTTTCGTGAAGACGAAGAACAAATCACTGTTGTGTCCGGACCATCTCGCAACCCAGGGTTGATACCAATCGATCTTCTCTGAGCCTGGCGGTATTGGGCCTCGTCGCTGAAGGTGGCGCATGAAAGCAGCTTGAGACCCAACACAGAGACTCCGAACGGGTGGAGGGAAATTCCTGCCTAGAGCGCTGGATATCAAGTCCAGTTTCTCTCCGTTCTCAACGCCAAACTGTCTGAACACGCGTCTAAGAACAGCACTTGGAAGACACCATAGCCTGATGAGCATGTCGGCGACTCCAGGACAGAAAAAGAATGCATAAGCACAGGCTTTTCCGGCAAAGGTGACTAAGCTTTGAGGTGCAGTCCTCAGTGACAACACACCGGTGACAAACTCCATTTGAGAGAGGAGGTTCTGGACAAAAGTGTTACGCACGTTCTGATAAACCGAATCGATCAGGAAATCTGCCTCCTCCGATTCAAGCGAATTGGTCGACTTCGACTTAGAGATTGAATGACGCCGAGGGCTCTCCCCTGGAGTTGAAGCAAAGCCAGGTATTCTCCATTCCGGCCGACTCATGATTCGGTTCGCAGCTTCGAGGAATGCGGGTCTGTCCGTGCCAGATATCGACTGATTGTTTGCTCCATGCAAAATGTCCAGCAACCCTGTCCACCATTTATTCAAAATTACGACTCGTCTGTCCAAATCTTCGGCTCGGAGGGATTTGTTTGATGGATGATTTTCGTGCTTGACCAAGAATGGAATGAGGGTTGTTCGTAACACCTTGGCTTTCTGAAGGCTAGTCTTTGACTGGAAGCCACTGTACTCTCCATCGATGTTGCGAAATGCAGCCCACAGTGGGTCTTTTCTTCTAGGGACTTCGGCGTTGAGAGCCGCGAGTCGGTCGGACGAAAGAGAGGAAGGCAGGGGAGGAATCTTATTGAGCGATAGCCTTGACTGTGATCGGTCGTTGGACACAAAACTCCGGAGAGATGTCGCACTAGAATTTCTCGACATCCGCTTGAGATTGTTGTCACTCTTGTTTTTGGTGAGAAGGACCGAGAGCGGTCTTTGGACTGGTGTGGGGGTGGTGGAACGTCGTTGTTCGAGGCCCCGGATCGGCTGTGCTGGAGCCTCCGGTAGCGAGTCAATCTCCTCAGGGGATGTTCGTAGCGGAGGACTCGAGGCCGTTGGTTCGGGGACAGCGACCGAATTTGCAGCAACGACAGCCTTCCTCTTGCTAGGCGACCAACTCCGCTTCCTTTCTGGAGTTTCACCGTCTCTCCGGATCGGGGAGGTCGACCTCGATGAGGAGGGAGCCGCCCATGATTTCCGGGCGAAGGTACGAAGTGTCCCGGCTACGGAACGGCCCAAACTCCTCGTCTGCTCCTCCTTCTCATTGTTCGCATTGTTTGCCTCTCTTGACTGTGGCTCATCATCCTCCGCCGACAAGGAAAATCGGGCACTTGACAACATTTTTCTCTTCGCTTTCCTCGAGACCCGGCGGAAGAGTTCCATGTTTGCCGAGTGCACACTCTCGTTGACCTTGACCTTTGTCTCGGAAGGCAGAGAGATGACATGTTCGGAAAAGGTGCGTTTGATTGTCGAGGGGTCCGAGTGCTCCGGAGGGAGGTAGGTGAAGCTAGCAGATCGGACCAAGCCGGTTGAAGCAGGTTCAAACGCGTCTGGAGAAGAGATGGTAGCAGACGAATGGATTGGTAGCGGACTCAGAGGATGGACGGGCAAAGCGGGCAGAATCTGCCCTTCCATCTGTGCAGTCAAGGCCATGATGAGGTCGTCCGGTCGGGTGGAACAGCGTGTACTAGTAAAGCCAACCGTCCCGCGCGTCGCTGCGATTACGCCAATGCGACAGAGATCGACCTTTCCTTATTTCTCGCCATTAGGGCAAGACGCGGCGGATGGGCAACATCGATACGCAAGGATAATAAATGGTGGGCTGAGCCTGGCCCGCGTACGTGGACAGGTCGACGCAGTGGGAAGGCTGCGAATCAGAGGGGTGAATGAAAGGGTGTCGTATCCAATGTTCAAGGCAGGAAGATACCGAATCTCACGTTAACGACAGAAGGTGTGCAAAATGTAAAGCCTAGCATGAACAATAACGAAGGACCGAAGAATAAGGCAAATATTGACAACGAAAGCAAGCAGGAAACAGTGGTGGTGGAAGCATTATCTCAGTTTAGCTGCGTGGAAATCAGAGTTCCTAGTTGCTGCAAGTTGAGCCTGAGCCACGCATGTTGCAGGTCGCAGCTGGATGCAGGACCGCTGGATGGAGTGCCCTGAGTGCCTGTTGGCGGCTACGACTGGCTTACGGAGATGCCCAGACAGAGACATCGGCGTCATCAAACACCGACGCGGCCTGCACGGGGCCACTCAGGCAAAAGGCTTTTACTTGCTTTCAAGGTTGTTTTTCGCTTGTTCCTCAGAAGCCGCCTGAAACTGGCACACTGCCTTATCTTTCCAGGGGTGCCCGCCGATAGCGCATATCGCATCATCCCGGTGGAGACTACTGTTTGGCCCGTGGCTCGTTTTTCCGTCTTATGGATACCCACGGTGTTTGAAGATCGCAGATTATATATACTTTACGGTTCATCAAGTCCGGACTTTCGCTACTTGCGGTCAAAAGAATCCTCCTCGGGCGATCGTGAAGCCTCCTCGAAGTTTCGGTACCTGTGTTCCCCCGCCATATGCATAGATATCGCTTGCCAATTGGTTCGGATCTCAACAAACTGCTTACACAGCGTGTTGGTCATTGCCGCCCGCCGGGGAGGCCTCTTTCAAGACTTTGGCACCTCGGACTACTTACGTAGACAACAAGCACATGTTCCGGCCGCTACTGCAATCATGGTCTTCTGTGACTTGGTCTTGACGCTGCGCCGTGGGATCCCTTGGGGTGCACTCGGTATGGGTGCCTGAGGTTGTTCTCTACAAATGAAGTGACTCAACCTGGGGTAGAGCGGCAGCAAAAAGAGTCTGGAGACACGCCTTTCAGTGCTTGACCTTCGCCCTGCGGACACTGGCGTGCATGATGGGCAGCTCTTAATATTTTATCAATAATTCCGCATAGATTGCGGGAACCGTGCTGTCAAAGTTGGAGATCATCCGACAAGACACGGCAAATCCTTGGATGCGGCGGGAATCTAGATCACGACGACGAGGCCGGCTTCAGCGAGCTGCATTTATCAATCCCAGTAAAAGTGTCAAAGCTCGACAGACCTCAATCAGGCCAGCTTTCGAGAGATGCTCTGCAATGGAATGGGATCTCACAACAGTGCATGAACTCGGTCTGCACCGAATTGACTTGTCCGCTCCGTTGATACAGAGGGGGTTCATGCCATGTTCGATTGATTGTACAGAAGAGTTTATCCAGTTCAATGGTGTGCAGTTTCCTTATCTTCGGCGTCAATCGCATCGATGTCTTCGAAGAAGTTCTCCTCGGCTTGTGTCTCTCCCGGTTCAGAAGACGACCCTTCGATCTCCACAGACTGGTCCTCGTAATCCTTCATCTCGCTAGCTAGATTTGTCTCTTCTGGCGATTTGGGCGCAGCAGGAGGTGAGAATTTCTGAACATGCCCCTCTGCGTCGGAGGCTTTCTGAGTTGGAGGCTTGTATGCTCGTAGTTCTTTCAGGTACAGGTCTTGAACCAAATCCGCTGCAAGACATCAGTCATGGGTTCGTGATATATTCCCCGGGGTAACTAACCTCTTGAGATTGATGCAGCTGCAAAGCTTCGGCGTGAAATTGGTAGCGTTCTGGAGCTCACCCGAGCAAGGAGGCGGCTCTGGACATCATGTCAGTGTTTGAATATGCCTCTTAACTGAGAAACTTACACTAGCCCTGAGTGCTTGCGCCATTTTGACGTTGAGAATATGGGTGCAACGGATCGCTTCAGTCAATCAAGGAGCTCTCATTGAGGTTCTGCCATTGAGTTGAAAGTGAAATGCAGCTCTGACGCTAGGTTGAATGTGGCAGTCACGTGTAAGGCGCCTCAGGTTAACACCTCGCCGCCTCACGCACCCGAACTTCCCTTCCATCACCTTCTCTCCACCCTCTCTCGCCATCACATAATCGCAGCCCTCGTCAAGGAGTTATCTCTGCCTTCTTCCCTACCACAGGGGGGTTTACTGACGCCCTTGCGCACGTTCGAACGGCATCGCTGACGACGACATATCGTGTTCAGAAAATCTCAGCTTTTCCTTGACTCACGAGACCTTCACTGGTTGAACGGTCGAAGTCAGATTTCTCGTCTCGTTCGCGCCTGCGCTTCACTCAAAACGCTGCGATCGCCTCTTCCCGCTATCACTTGTGCGAGAAAAAGGTACTGGACATTAGATAGTTAACTTGAGCGTGGTTCGGCACCATCTTTTGGGTTGTCTCATTCACTTGTTGATGACCTGACTGACACTTGCCTTGGTCCAGTGTACGACGATTTACGACCCTCAAGTCTGCGTCTACACTCCGAAGCCATTGACCGCGCTCGAAATCCAATACGATCTGCACAATCATTGGCCTCGATTCTCTGACTGTCTCGATTTTCCTTGCGTGTGACGCACTGGCCAGGCGAGGCCTCACAGCTTCTGCCGCGAACGGAACCCAGCCCTTCAGGCCTTTGTCTCAAAAAACCGCCAAACTGTATTCTCCATTATTCGTCAAGACCTTTGCACACAACCATAACCTACGGACAACCTACAAAGGGATCAAGAGACGTCAGACCCAGCGACTGCAGGGAACATTGAGCGGTCGAGTTACCAAGCCAAAATCAGGGCATCTTGCACCTAAGAGATCCAAGATGGCCACTCCCGGAACTGAGAATCAACCTCCGGAGGCGCCAGTCTGGCGAGAGAATCTCAATACCCATCTCGTCTGCCCCGAGTGCAACCAATACCCACCTGATCTCATTGAGGAAAACGCCGACACCATTTGCGCCAACTGTGGAATGGTCTTGGCCGAGCGTCTCGTCAGCTACGAGTCTGAGTGGCGTACATTCAACTCCGACGAGGGCAAAGGCGATGATCCCAACCGTGTCGGCGAAGCCGATAACGATCTCCTCAACGCCAGCAATTCAGGCACAATGATTGGTGGTGGCGGTGCCAACGTGTCGAAAGAGACGCGCAAACTCAAAAAGGCCCAGGCACTGCAACAGGAGAACAAGGCCGACAAGGTCCTGCAGACTGCATATGCCCAAATTGAGGCTTGGGGGGAGAGAGCCCAGCTTACTTTTCCCATCAAGAATTCCGCCAAAGGTTATTACAAGCGTGTCTACGAAGCGAATGCCCTCCGCGGCAAGCCAGTCGATGTCATTTTGGCTGGCTGCCTATTCATTGCATGCCGTCAACAAAAGGCACCTCGATCGTTCAGTGAAATCTTCGGCCTGACATCGGTTCCCAAGAAAGATATTGGCCGAGTCTACAAGCACCTGGAGAAATTCTTGATGAAATGGTCCAACGATAGCATCCAGGCCATCGAGGAAAGTGGTGGCATCGCCAACCAGTCGATCGCCTACAATGCAACCGAGTCAACGAAACCGGAACAACTCTGCGAACGATACAACAACATGCTCGGAGGTCCCTTTAGGGTGGGGAAGATTGCAGCGGAACTTGCACAGAAGATCCCAGAGATCAAAGAGCTCGCTGGTCGAAGCCCTTTATCCAACGCTGCTGCTTGTGTCTATTTCGCCAGTCACCTCGTTGGTCTGGGGAAATCCACCAAACAGATCAGCGAAGTCGCAAGCGTCAGCGATGCCACTATCAAGCACGCCTACAAGTACCTGTATCTCGCGAGGAAAGACCTCATCGAGCCGAGCTGGCTTGGGAAGCAGGATAAGGGCTTCGGCGATGAGAAGAACTTACCTAGTGCTTAGTATGACCAGCATGGGACAGGGCCACATTGGGCTGTAGGCCCAGAAGTTTACGCCAGAGACGTGGTATTTTTCTGATCGACGGGCGGAGATGTGCTCCAGGAAAAGGCGTGAAAGTTGAACTTCTCTTGATAATGGCAGGCATAGGATGGGAAGGGTGGCTTGGATCCTTTTATGAGCATGTTATCGCTGGTTGCTCACCTTTTATCACATGGCATTCAAGTGCCGAAATCGACATAGCATTGGCGTTGGCTCCGGAGAACGATACCCATTCACAATCAGACCAGGGAAGGGAAGGCAAAAACCATTTCTGTAATGATAGAGCAGATTGCCATACTCAAGCAAGGGGGAATCGGAAAAGCTATCTTTCCATCGATTCTACTCGTCCTTTTTAACAATATCCGATCGGTTGTTCGGGCGTCATCACCATCGTGATATCGCCGTCGCATGGACAAAATACGCCACACCCAATCATGTTCGGCCGTCCGCCCGCCTTTCGACAATGCATTTCTCCAACTTCAATAGCTCCGCAGAGAAGTCTCGAGCTACCCTTCAGTAGATGAAGATCGGAGGCGTATAGCAAACCTCTATTGATAAACACGGTCCTGAAATATATCTTCTTGCGCCTGTTTCTGGTTTTGCTGAGCATATGTCCAGTCTAACTACAGGCCCCTCCGACTTCGCGGAAGCAATCTACCACGACAGATTGGTAGCAGAAACTGGTAGTAGGAAGCACTCAGGTATGCTAGGTTATGCTTACTTTTATCAGAGCGAATGACCATGGCAACACCATCACATCTGACATGCCTCTGTGGTTCCATCAAAGAGCCCGGTACGCTCCTCGCTAGCCAGTCTTTTCCAATGGAGAACAACATCTGTCACTGCAACACCTGCCGCCATACCACAGGCTCTCTGGGTGCATGGTACCTAAGTCTTAAAGGCTCGCCGAGTGAGAAGTCCCTGAGCAATGCTACCTCTTTCAAGACATCGGAGAAGTACACCCGCTTCTTCTGTAGAGAATGCGGGTGCAATGCTTTTGTCAGGTCAGAGAGAGATGGTCGGTGGGACGCTTGCGCAGGGATTGTGGAGATGAAGCAGACCGAAGGGATGACAGGGCAACCCAGCGCGCAAAAGAGCGTATCAAAGGTCTTGTTCCACGAGTATGTCGGGGACGGAAAGGATGGTGGAATCGCCCCGTTTCTCACGAAGCTTGGTGATCGTGAAGTGCCATGTTACAACACCGAGCCAAGGGAGAAAGGTGCCGAAATTTTCAAGGAAAGCGAACTCCAGCAATTGCGCGAGACGTCACTGCATCAACCAACCGTGGCAACAAAAGACCGAGGTGAGGCACTCCAAGTATCCTGCTCCTGCGGCGCCTGTCAGCTGCGCATTGCACCGCCGTCGTACAGGGTTTCAAGCGAGGGATGGTATGTCCCTAAGGGTGACCGGAACAAATACTATGCCCGACTCTGCTGCTGCCGTTCATGCCGGCTAGCACTGGGCTTCACACTACAACCATGGGCATATATTCCTCCGTCCCAGATCCACACAGTCACCGACGAACCGGTAGTTTTTGGTCCGGAGGCTAAGGAAACGTCCCAAATCGAGAAGCTGAGACATTATCAGTCTTCGGAGTTCGTGCTGAGAAGTTTCTGCACGGTCTGTGGTGCGACCATGTACTATCAAAGCTTTGAGAGGCCGTATATCATCGATGTGAGTGTTGGCGTTTTGAGGTCGAGGGTTGGTAACGTCATGGCGGGAGAGTGGTTGGAATGGGATAGGGAAATTGTTAGTAAGAGGAATGAAGCTGTCGATGAGGAGTTGGTGGAGGCGTGGTTGGAAAAGTCAACAGCTTGATGGATATACGAGGGGATCGGGCGGACGTCTATTGCAAAATGCCCCAATATCAATGAGATATGACTTTCAAGCCTTGTCTTTGTCCCTGAGAATTCCAGTGTCGAAATAACAGTGTTCTTGTAAGCAGTGCTTTGTCTGTTCTATCGAGGACTACATTCGCCGGTCAGCTGAAGCGACGTTAGGTATCGGAATTCAGTAAGAATCCCTAGGCCTACCAATGGCTCCCTGTCTTTTGCTCAACTGAAAGACATATTGAGACATGATCTGAGCCAAACTCTGTGCAATGAAGAGGCCCAGTAAACTGAGCTTCTGGTGTGCTGAAGCGTCGATGAATAAGTAATTAGCTTCAAGGAGGCGCTGCTTTGGCCAGAAGGTTCTGCGCGCAATTCAATGAGCAAGATCTCCTTCCCCTAATTGTGCATAGCCATATTCGAGTTTAGATAAATTCCATATTTCCTTTTCATTTCTAGGAATCAACGGCAAAACCACAGCCTCGCCGGTAATCGCTGCCGAGGCTTGGCGTTAGAGGACCAGGCTGAAGCTTCTGCAGTTGGACGTTGCCGTACAATAATCTCGCGAAATTCATTGCCTCGACTCGCTTGAGTCTTCCCACGCGCGCGCCAATTTATCGCCACACTCCAAGGATCCTAGCTTGCTGACTGTGCACTCACTGGCAAAGAGGTGTCCTTCCAGGGGAAAACTTCCAGCTATGGTTGCTGCTGCGAAGCCGAGCAAGAACCAGCTGAGGCGAGCGAAGAAGAAGGCTGAGAAGCATCAGAAAGATAAGGTGCGATCATACATGGCGACGACTTTCTCCGACACTAATAGCGTCCAGGGGAGCAGCGCAGCATCTGCAGATGCCACAGCGAAAGAGGACATACCAGCACCAGATCCTGAGACAGCGCCGCAGCCGCCTGCGAAAACCAATGGCAAACGAATCAAGACAGAAGACGATGCACCCAATGGCGACCCTCTCATGGATCCTCTCATTGTCGACGAGGAAAACCCGCTATTCGACATGTACAAGGATATCATGGGCAGATTCGAGGAAGAGGACAAGGAAGATCCCACGCTGAAAGAACCAGAGAAGCCAGAAGTGTACTACGACGATGACGATGATATCCCGGACGAAGAAGAAAATTCCGCACCCAAAATCTCCAAGAAGAAGCGGAAAGAGATGACCAAACTATCCGTTGCAGAATTGAAGGCCATTGTGAAGAAGCCGGAAATGGTCGAGTGGACAGACACATCTGCGCCAGACCCGAGGCTACTTGTCCACATGAAGTCATATCGAAATGTTGTACCTGTACCGACCCATTGGTCGCTCAAACGAGAGTACTTGTCGTCCAAGCGAGGTATTGAGAAGCCGCCTTTTGCACTGCCGAAGTTCATCCAAGAGACCGGTATCGCGGAAATGCGTGATGCGGTGCTAGAGAAGCAAGCAGAAGCCACTTTGAAGCAACGACAACGAGAACGAGTCCAGGGCAAGACGGGCAAGCTTGATATCGACTATCAGAAACTCTATGATGCGTTCTTCAAATTCCAGACGAAGCCCGAATTGACGAGATATGGGGAAGTCTACTATGAAGGTAAAGAGTTTGAAACAAATCTTAGACACCTGAGACCTGGCGAGTTATCAGACGAATTGAAGGAAGCTCTGAACATGCCTCCAGGCGCGCCCCCGCCATGGCTGATCAACATGCAAAGATACGGACCACCACCCTCATATCCAGCCTTGAAGGTACCCGGTGTGAATGCTCCTCCTCCGCCGGGTGCAAGTTGGGGTTTCGCACCAGGACAATGGGGGAAGCCGCCGGTTGATGAAGCGACAAATAGACCACTATACGGGGGCGATATCTTCGGCGTGCTCCAGCAGCAACAGAACACACAGCAAGGAGAACCGGTTGAAAAGGAACTTTGGGGTGAGTTGCAACAACAAGAAGAGTCTGAAGAGGAAGACGAGGAAGACGAGGAAGACGACGAGGAAGAAGACGAAGAAGATGGTGGAGCTGGCATTGAAACCTCAGCGGGCCTGGAAACGCCCAGTGGCATGACTTCGGCTGTGCCAACAGAGATCGGCGGTACGGAGACCGTGTCTGAATTCGACCTGAGAAAGCGCCGTGGTACAGAGACGGAGGTATCGTCGCATCCTAGATCGGCATACCAAGTAATTCCGGAACGCCAAACACGCGTCGAGGGCTTCTTTGGTGGCGATCGTGTCTACGATATCAAGGCCGCACAACAGCAAGGTGCGGCCCACCTGCCGGTTCTAGGACAGGAGGATTCCCGCAAACGCAAGAAGCCGGGTGATGTGGATGTATCGATGGACCCAGACGCGCTGGCAGCGCGTGACGGTATGCATAAAGACGATCTGCAACGCGCTTACGATCAAGGTCGGCGGGCCGAGCAGAATCCAAATTGGGATTTCCAGGAAGATCTGTCAGAAATGATTTCCACCGAGGCGAGAAAGAGACAAAAGAGGGACGAGGAGAGGAGGAGTAAGAGGTGACCACGGGCCCCAGTTAGAGGATTGCATTACTTTTCGCCAAAAGCTCTAAATGATACCCTGGATTATTCCTAAGTAAGGGGGCGTTCGGCGACCGGCGGCAATGTGCACGACTCAATCATTATTGTCAGCGAGCAGTTGGCAAGTGTCCCAACCATCCAATGTCCATAACACCGCCCAAAACAACGGTGCTTTGAAGGGTTTAAAGTTCCATCGCCTGTGCTTGGTTCGATTTTGAGCAGAGCATTATCCTAGGAGAACTTCAGCATGTTCATCATGACACGGGGTGCCAACTCCACCTCTATCACAGTCGCTTGGCATTTTGCATTCTCAAGTCACGGTGACTCTCTGGCCAGCGGCCCTGTGGAGCTCTTGTGCTGAGATTGGGCCAGAAGCCGATTACTCGACTCGTCACAGACACTCGAGCTTCCTCAGGTCGGGCACGCCAAGGCAGCCAAATGATGCAGACTACTGGGCAAGGCTTGGATGGACTTGACGAAGCCGCACGAGGGCTATTTGTGGCGCTTCTATGGTACCAAGGCACATGTGCACTGGCTGATGGAGCACATCCTGTTCCTCGACCCGGATCTTTGAGCTCCAGTCTAGCGATTCTAACGATGTGGAAAAGCAAGCCGACGTCTGGGAGGAGACTCACTCCGACCCTATCTCATTACTCGGGAGGTGGCGCTTCATTATGTCTCCAGTGGCTCCAAAAAGCCCCGAGACGCGATGATGCAGTACGTCAGCGCATTGCGAGCGATATATGAAGCAAGCTTCAGCCATAAGGCCAACGGGGCAACGACAGTGAGGCACATCAGCATCGTCGAAGCTTCCAAGACCGGCACTTCGGTACGTGGCGATGCGGCTAGACAAGCAGGACATGGTCGAAGACACCGAACCACTCAGCGTATGGGTGGCTGCAGCCTTGGCACTCGAGCAAGATCAGCGATTCGTGAAACTAGCAGCTGTTTGATGTACATGTTTTGCTGGAAACCGGCGGGTTAGGTCATACTATCATTGGAGCTCGACGTGGGAGAGGTAGGACTTGGTTAATATATTCGTGTCAGGCGGGGAGAATTGGTCCAGAACCGGTAACGCCCACACGACTCGGGGGCATCCTGGGAGACAGCTAGACCGGATACAGAGGACCCTTTCGAGTCGACGATGTTTTATTTCCAGGAGTCCCGAGTAGCGTGAGGAGCATTTCTGATATTGCCGAGTTGCGGGTCAAAAAGGTACCAGAAACGTGGCAAAGATGGTCCCGCGTCTCTCTTCCCAAGCTTCTGCTATCAAAGCTAGGAATAAGATCCAGTCTTCTCTCAAGCCATTCTTCATCTTCTAGGCAGATCACCTCTCAACAAGCTAAAGAACCATCAGTCCGGAAGACCCTCGAGGAATAGACTAGTCCAAACCTCTCGATCTAGAACTTTCCCGAAATGTCTTCCTTTGCAACCTTATATGCACAACACCCGCGGATACGAAATGCCTTGAGCTCACGGATCGAAAAGGATTCTGATTGATCGGCACATCGGTTATGCCCCCGACCCCCCGGAGAGAATTTGGGTAGAAGGTCAGCCGAGTGGTCCCCCCTCACGTGCTCCCCCCGCCCCCGGCCCTTGCCACCTATTCGCCTCATATTCCGCCGGCTCACCATGTCTTGTCGTGTTCCGTCTTCTCCGCATCTCGACAATAGCCGAGGATTTCCTCTGGCTGGAAGGATGAAGAAGGCCCTGGCCCGGTGTTGGTCCACCCGAGGCTGTTCCTGCAGTCTTGATGCTGCGATTGAAGCTGTAGGTCGAGTCGTACGTTCCTGACATATCCTCTGCGCCCAGGATCCGCTCAACGGAGCCTTTGACTCGTCGTGTTGACTCGAGCCTCTTTTCCTGTTGTCTCTCACCTGCTTCATTGTCCCGTACAGCTCTGCACCTGGCCATCTCTCAGGTTCAGTCACGGTCGTTCCTGAAGCTTCCAAGTCGATCAAGGCAGCCAAGATGCCTATCTTCAAGTCCCTGCAACCGCCCATTGAGATGCCATGGCATCTCCCGGTGTGGACATGGCTCTTCGATTCCGAGTACAGCCCCATGAGACATTACAAGCCAGAGGACATCAAAGGATTCACAAACGCTCTTACGAAAGAGCACCTCAGCTACGTCGACATGAAAACGCACTCGACACACCTCTCCACCGCACTCGTCAAGAACTACGGCCTTTTGCAGGGCCAGACAGTCGCCCTCTTCTCCCCGAATACAGTATGGTACCCATGCGCCATGTTCGGCATTCTCCGTGCCGGAGGCGTCGTCAGCGGCGCGAGCCCAGCATATAACGTCGAGGAAATGACGTATGCGTTGAAGACTGCTGAGGCAAAGTTCCTCTTCACGGTCCCGAGTAGCATGGAGATTGCGGCGGCGGCGGCTAAGAATGCAGGGATACCGCAAAGCAATGTGTTCCTGCTGGAGGGCACAATGGAAGGGTTCACAACGATGAGTCAACTGCTCGAGTTGGGCAAGGAGCACGGGGAGAGCGGACAAATCGAACAATTCCGCCTCCCCTATGGCAAGAAGAACAAGGATATCTGCGGTTTCCTCTCGTTCAGCTCGGGGACGACTGGTCTGCCGAAAGCGGTCATGATCGCACACTCCAATGTCATCGCTCAATGTCTCCAAATCAAACAAATCTCGCCAGACACGTTACGCCGGATTCTCGCCGTGCTGCCACTGTTCCACATTACAGGACTCGTACATCAGATGCACCTGCCAGTTTTGCTCAACGCCAATGTCTACATGCTCCCGTCCTTCACGATGGACGGCATGCTGCAAACCGTCCAGGACTATAAATTGGAAGAAATGCTCCTCGTGCCCCCGATCATAATCCGGCTGGTCCGCGACGAGGCGACATTGGCAAAGTACGACTTATCTTCCCTGAAGCGGTTCTCCTCCGGCGCAGCACCCCTTTCGGCAGAAATACTTGAACTCCTCAAGAAGCGCTTCCCCGGGACGGGCTTCAAACAAGGCTACGGCATGACAGAGTCCTGCTCCTGCATCACGGCTCACCCGCCCGAGAAGTACGACTTCAAGTACGCCTTCCGTGTCGGCACCATCGTCGCATCCACCGAGGTCAAGATCGTCGACCCGGACACAGGACGAGAATGTGGACTCAACGAGCCTGGCGAGATCTGGGCACGTGGTCCACAGGTGGTGATGGGATACCTGAACAACCCCAAAGCCACACGCGAGACCTTCGACCGAGACGGATTCTTGCACACGGGCGATATCGGCAGCATCGACGAAGAAGGCCTCATCACCATCACCGACCGCCTGAAGGAAATGATCAAAGTCAAGGGCATCGGCGTCGCGCCCGCGGAACTCGAAGACCTCCTCTTAGGGCATGATGACGTCGAAGACGTCGCCGTCCTGGGCATCCCAGACGATTACTCGGGCGAACGGCCCAAGGCATACGTCGTGCTGAAATCTTCCAAACGCTCTGATGACCCTCAAACCGAGGGGAAGAAACTCATCAAGTATGTGCAGGAAAAGAAGGTGAGGCATAAGTGGATCACGGAAATCGAGTTTGTGGACGAGATCCCGAAGTCACCGAGCGGCAAGATTTTGCGGCGAGTGTTGAGGGACATGGCGAGGGGTGGGAAGAAAGGGGTCGTTGTTAGGGATGACAGGGAGCGGGCGCGGCTGTAAACGCCTACTAGCAGCCTCTTTTGTTCAGGGCACAGAGGGCAACAAAGCCAATTACTCCATGGGGAAGACAAGTCACGCAACAGCTACGGCGCAGATGGGAGTTCGAATGCACGACGAGGATGTTGAACGCGATGCAAACGCCGGGGTAGGGACACCCGAGATGTAAGAAGGTTCGAACACAGAAGAGCAGGCAAAGCAAGCCTCGTCCGCGAAAAGCGAGACTCCCCCGCGGACCGGTACAGTTCAGGTGAAGCCGCGGTAGATGATGGTGGGAGAGAAGTTACAGGATCATATGTAGAGTCCGAGGGGTCAGACGGAGTATATGCCACACATGCGAGATAGTCTTTCTGGAATTGATGCCGCCAAGTTCTGATCCTGTATCTCGCGGGGCCCAGTGAAGTGCTCAACTAACAGCACCCAACTCATCCCATACCTTAGCAGACAATACACCCGAGCTTGAAGACTATAGAGCTGCAGTCTCCGTTCCTCAGCTCCCCTGGTGACATAGAGTGACGCGGGTGCCTCTAGTTAGGCCTCTTCCCTCGATCGTTGCTGGTGTGAAGCAGGTTGTCCTCTAGCAAATGTTCCCTGCCGAATTAAAGAGGACGACCCTTGCAGGCAGGGAGGGTAGGGATAGTCTCCCCTGTGCCCGGGACCGTCCCAGCTTTTTGACATGCCCGAGAGCTTTAAAGATAAGTAGAAGTCTAAACGACCGGGTCAAAGAAAATCGTCTAACCGAGAAGCAACCTTGATTTGGGCTAACGGTCCAATACCTTCTATCATACAGTATAAGAGTCTCGAGACTCCAATCATCGTCAATTTCCTGCTGCCAATAGGTTGGCGTGCACACAATCTCGTACCATTCACCCCGAAAAGGAGCGCTAGTTGTCGAAATGTCCGACACCATGAGCTGTTGTTTCATAAGAGCACAAAGCGTCAAGTTGGAAGACCTTCATTCGTACTCGTTGTCGTCTCGTTTCACCCTTCATTGGCTTCTGCTCATGTCCTCACAGGCTCCACCATTCACTCGCCACAAACTATCGCTTACAGCATGAAGCAATCGGAACGTCATGCAACTGCTTTCTGCTAGCGATTTAGGAAGCAGGGATGGGTTCGGTCCCGCGTTGAAAGACACCAGCGTTGGTGTCGGGAAGATCGGTCTGCGGCGCAGACGGGAAGTCATTCTCCTTGACTGGAGCCTTGCCGATGGTAGGAGACGGGATCTTCTGGCGGGCGGTTCCAACCAAATCTTGAGCCTTTGCCGCAGCGGTTCCAGTGTATTGCTTCACAGACTCAAGACCCTTGCTTGTGTGCTGTGCCGTAAGATCTTTGATCTGACTGGTCTGTTGGCCAATGACGTGGCCGGCATGCTCGAGTTGGGCATCGATGAACTCTTTGTTCTCAAGATAGATCAATGGGGCGAGGAAGACAACAGAGGTGGCAATCAAGGCCATGCCCCAGAAAGGAACAATCTTGATAAGGTAGTAGGTTATGAATGCGGTCAAGAAAGCCTGCGCATTGTCAGCAAGGAACTGCGGCAGTTTAGAAGCATCTACTTACAGCCGCAGTTACAGGGATATTCTCGGCAAACACAATGCGCTGGATCTCAATGACGAAGAAGTTGATGAGGTTCTCAAGATCGTCGAGGGAGGCTTCGAGAGTTTCTTTTGGAATTTTGTAGTACCTTCGAGGTCGGAGCGAGCTGGCCACACTAGAGCCCATGAGAGCTTTGCTCGAGGCTTCTGCGATGGTGACAACTGGACGCGCGTTAACTGGCATCCCGCAGTGAATATCTATTCACGTACCACCAAGACTCATCCAGGTAAGCTTGATCACATAACGGATGATGGGGAGGTATCGGACAGCGAAGATGAAGGTAACTGCGGAGACAAATGTGATGCCGGTGGCGCGTTTGTTTTTCCACTGTCATATATTAGGAGTGTTTACACGAGTCCAAAATGGGTTTTCATACGCTGAGAAGGGTATAGAAGCTGACAGCGGTTAGCAGGGGTGCTCTGGTTGGACTGGTGTGGGCTTTGAAATGTACTCACAATGAATGATAGTGAGTGAGTTCGGTGTCCTGTATTTTTGTTAGCCAGTCTCGAAATGCACAAACAAGACCGATAACTCCTTCAGCATCGAGCGGTCTTTTAAAGGGCAGGGAAGCTTGCATTGCTGGCGGTGTAATCAGGTTTTTGACGAGAGCCGGCCAAGTCACTGAACTCGGACTTCGTGGCAGCAGCTTCGCCTTTTGCCGTTTGAGCGACCGGGCTAGTAGGAGTGTCAGCATCGTACATGTTCTGTTCTCTTGTCATTGAAGGCGTACCCATTCACGATATTTTGTGTGATGGGATGCTGCTGAATTGTCTGGGCTGCGGCGGAAGCGTCTGAGGCTCGTTAGTGGAGGCAGAAGGAGATAAAGCTCAAGAGTCTGGTGTCTTCGTTAGCCACATATCTGGAGGGGTAGGCAAGAGTGACAATTGCGCATTGCTCACCTCACTATTGACCAAGGTCTGTTGCAAGTTGGCCGGCTCAATGCCATTGGATTGGCTGGCTTGCTTTGTCTCAGGACTCAGGCCGCCTTGAGGAGCATAATCGGAATCACGGTCAAAGGTAGACATTTCGACAAGATTATCTGTCAGAGGTGTGAAGAGATCAGCAACCGCCTTTTGATGTGATTGTACGGGAGACGTCGGAACAAAGACTGGGATTTGGAAAAGGAGTAACGGTCTCAGAGATGGGAAAAGGCACCGACCTTTCAAGGTGGACGAATGCGATATGGAGGTTTGCACAAGGAGTTAGGGCCCGATAGGCAGGTGAATAATTTAGTTGAGTGAGGAAATGTTCTTGACGCAGGCACGATGAGGTCTGGAAGAGGACGAAGTGCATCGGGTGATGGTGACGGTGCAGGCTCTCGTCACTTTTGTGTGATCCTCAAACCTGCTACGCGTGCGGAGCTGGTCTTGTTTGGAGCAAGCATTAGGCTCCTCTGATTGATCGGCTGCTTTCCCGCGCCTGCATCACTGGTCCCTCAGAAAAGAATCTCGCACTGCTTCGCTCTGACGCCATTGCCTTGCCTGGGCCTTTTCTCCTAACGGAGATTTGTTTCCTGGATCTTGTGCACAGAAACTGCTCGCGTGCTCCAAATGCCAATCATCTCCCCCCCATTCCAAGACCGGATTCCTCGACAATGCAATACCGAGTACAGACACTCTGGCCTCTTTTACGTGCCCATGGCCATGTCTTCGAGCAACGTTTCTGCCTGTTCCCTGGATTGGATCTATGATCTTTCTGGGTACTGCGACTTTGATACCTCTATGAGTAATTCAACCGTCCTGGTGGAAGGCATGGTTCTGGAACCACCTACAGCTGATGATACGCTCTCTGACATGTGAAAGTGAAATAAAGTGCTTGGCGGTGTTGCATCATCACATATCTCAGCCTTGCCAATGTAAGCGTGTTGCATATCAATCCAAATCTCTATTCCCGCATGAGTATGTATGTTACTCGTATGTCGAGATCTGTACTGTCCTGGTTTCTACAATTGCTCGGTGGTCTCTTACAGACGCCATCGTCTGCTGCGAAAGTTCTTCACAGCCTCGATCTAATGTTGACGTTCTCTGGAGCTTCTTCACCTTCGCTCATGCCATCATCTTCGGCACTCATAGCATCCGCAGTTATGGGAGCTCCTTCTTCGCCCTTATTCTTGGTGCCCTTCGAACCATAGGAGATGACTTTCCAACCGTTCGCTCTGGAAGGGTCTTTAAGGTATTCGGACATGGGGAACTGTCTTTGTCAGCAAACATAGTTATCCTCTTTTCACTGTGACTTACATAGTGATCGTTCTTCTTCATCGTCACCACCCACGGCACGTTATCAAACGTCATTGCTCGAAGGCGGAAGTATGTGTTGTCCTCAATCTTACTCACTTCCTTCACGAATGCATCCAGATCCGGAGTCTTAATTCCATTGACATGAGTCACGAAGTTGGTCGGTGCTAATCCATATTGGTAGGCTGGGGATCCTCGACTTCTGGCACTGACATAGATCTCTGAATGGAGCTTGCTGATCTGCTGGCGAACAGCGTGGTGGGGCTTCTGTAAAACAGCGCCGCAGAAGACCACGGCTCTTGACGTCTCCAGGTCTTCCGTCGGTACCGTTGGGACTCGTAGTCGGATCTCTTCGCCCTTCCGGACCACCAAAGCATCGAGCCATTCCTTGTCGTACATTATATCGAAGTCACTGACTCGAGTGATGAGTTGATCATTCAGTGTGAGGACAATATCACCCTCCTGAAGCAGTTGTCCGTCGCTCGGGCCGTTGGCTGGACCGCAGTCCACTTTTCTGACAATGAACAACTGGTGCCGGGCCGGGTTAGCTTTGGCCACCTTCGAGATCCATTCTTCCGAGACTCCCATAATCCGACACTGTGCCATCTGAACCACATACGACTCCATGTTCAGTATTCGAAGTTTGGGTATAGCACCAGATCGTATTTGGTCCACCACTGGCTTGATCATGCTCGTGGCAAGACCCAGGTGGTACTCTGTATCTCTGTGACTGCCTTGGCTTCGCTCACCCATGTATGTCAACCACAAAGCTTGCACCACGCCGTCGGCGCCAATTAGGACGCCGGACGAGCACTGGGAAGACAACCCTGTGTCAACAGTAATGGCATCGAGGTTGACGGCACGGTATCGAGGAGCTGCTGCATTAGCAGGTATGCCCACCGCCGTGATGTCTGTAACCGTGGTCTTGGCCACTACAATCCGGTGATTCTGGTTAAAGCCCACGAAAATCGTGTCTGCACCTTGCTTGATCATCTCGGTTGACAACTTAGCAGTCTGCACCGGTGCGTGGACCAAGGACGGATCGTACTGTATGACTGTATAATTTGTCAGTGGGTGGAGGAATACAACCTTGCCCTCCGTTTGTATCGAATCGGCAACAGTCACGGTAATGTCACAAAGGTCGTACGGAACAGTAGCTCGAGAAACCACCACCAGGCCTTTTTCCGCATCGATCACCAGTCCAAAGCCCGTCCTACGAGCTTGAGGGTACCCATCGATCTTGACAGGCATATAACAAGAGACCTTGACAAACGAGCGAACGATGTCAGCCGCTGCTGGCAGATTGACACCATCAAGTTGGATAAAGTCTGCGGACTTTGCGACCTGTGGAACTGCAGGCAGTGCCTTCCCAAGGTTTGTGAAATCCCAAAGTCCTGTCTGGTCATTCCTCGTTGATAACCTCATCTTCGGATGCCAATGTCGATCGATGTGAACGATGGTAGTGGCTCGTGTATGAAGATCTCTGATATGTCGGTAGGAGATGACAATACGTGACCGATCGGGAATAGTTTTCATGACCTCGATGAAGGTGTCGAGATCTGGTGTAGGCTTCTGATCGACGGTATCGATGATCCATCCTGACAGAGCATTATCCATCTTGAAGGACCCTGCAGCCTCGCATACGTACAGCCCTTTACAGGCAATGGCGTATAGCCGAGCTTGTTGATAGGACAGGTTGTGAAAGCTACCACCAGCCACAGTGACAAATCGATCCGGGGTAATTGCATGCAAGTCGCCCACATCCAGCGTGACTTCGTGGTCCTCTCCACCACGCTGAAATAGCAGGTCGACTTTCCCACCAACGCTGGAGTCGAGAATGGCATCGAGTTCGACGAAGGATGTCAACAGTTTCCCGTTGACCTTGATCAAAACATCTCCTTCTTGGATCTTGTTGTCCGCAGGACCTTCCGGTAGCACAATCTCAGCAACAAGCATACTGTTCTCATTTGGATGGGCTTTTCGAACAGCCGACTCCCAATTAGGTGTAAGGCCCAATCTTCGGCAGTCGTCGAAAGGCTTTAACATCCACTGAGTCTGGATTGTTCCTCGAGTGATGGGTTGGTTCTGTTGCAGACATTGTAAAGCACGCGATGGTCGGTCAAGAGGTAGGAAGTAGTCGGTAGCAGCCCCATCAACACGGCCACCCGCCTGTAGAGCAACAGCATGTCCACTCAGGTTGACGACGGGACTTCCTGAGCTTCCACCAGTCGCTGCTGCAGCTGCTTGAATATAGTTTGTGTTGAAGTCACTGTAACCTTCGCCGTACTCCGGGGCGTTGCGGTCCAGTCGACTGATCACTCCCGACAAGATACTGAGTTTTTCTCCGGCATCGTTGCCGACTACTCTGACTTCCACGCCAACTCTTGCGGATTCCGGCTGCAGCTTCAATGCCTGAACTTGCATGTACTTGATGGCTTTCGGATCAAATTGCAGAATACCAAAATCATGAACAGGGTCGCGGTAGACAGGTCTTACGTCGCACTACATCAATGTCAGCAAAACGTCAGCAAAATGTCACAGCGACACCGCCTGCGGATGAGAGCAACCCACTTCCTCGTGGTTGTCAAACACACAATAGCCCCAGAATGGACCGGCACAAACGACATGACGATTGGTCATGATGTAGCCATTCTCGGCATCCACCACAAACCCCGTAGCTTGAGACGACAGGGAGAGGTCGGTGTCAAACGAGCATGTCTGGCAGAAGTGGATCGACACCACACTCTTGATCACGCGTTCGATGGTAGCCTGCCACTCCGGAGAGTCTCCCGCGGTTGATACGGTGTTGATGATTGGAATCGAGTTGGAGTCGGCCTCAATGTCGTACACTGACCCGTTCTGAGGAGTAGCATCACCGGGTGTAGGCACTCCATTTTCCTGTTTCAGCTGCTTCTTGGGCCTTTCTAGAGCTGATCCTGGGCTCGTTCTTCGCTTGAGTCGAAGCTCACCGTTCGCCGACATCGTGGAGTAAGAAGAAATGACGGCGGACCAACGAGGCTTAGGCGGGCTGGCTGGGGTGGGATGGAAGCGATGGTAGGCAAGGGAGAATGCAGATCGGAAGCTTGCAGCTGTATTTGGAGGTGGCGACGCGATAGGAAGACGCTGGAAGCGACCAAGGAGTAGCGACCGTCCCGAGAAATGTCTTGGGCGAGCGGCTCGCAGGAGGGATTTGAAACCAGGAGATTTGAAAATTGCACGATTACAAGAATATGTATAAGTGGAAGATGCCCTGTTGAATTTGGGGCAGATGCTGAGTATCATCCAGAAAGAAAACCAATTGCAACAAAGCAGGAGATTTGACTGAAGGCAGCAATGAGTTGCGCTTTGCTTGTAGCAATGATTTCGACGAGGCTGAGCTGCGCTTCGCTGAACTGCGTAAAAGCCTTAGGCATCATCTACATCCCCTCGCCTTGATCTCTTGGCAGCCTTCTGATGCATTTGCAACCCATTCCGCTTGCAGGCTTTTCACCGTCTCGTGCTTTCTCCCTATATGGACTGCTAACGTCCTTGCCGTTGAGGATAAAGCACTGGTCGGTGTTGGTATAGCAGTACGCGGCCGCCGCAAATGGGAAACTTCTAATACTTTACAATGTCGGCCGTTTCAGCCCACAAAATCTTTCGATGTCAGCATCCAGTTCAAACCGAGCCATTTCCAGGCCCCGGATTTAGAGAATTC
Source organism: Phialophora chinensis (assembly GCA_016109575.1). Taxonomy (NCBI): domain Eukaryota; kingdom Fungi; phylum Ascomycota; class Eurotiomycetes; order Chaetothyriales; family Herpotrichiellaceae; genus Phialophora; species Phialophora chinensis. The sequence goes on from JADWPU010000013.1 coordinate 1,054,628, forward strand.
TGCCTCAATGATCTTTTTCACGTCCAGAATTGCAGTTTTCACCACACTCTGAGTGCTTTTTCATCCACTGTCCGGATCCACAAGCCCACCAATACTGCGATCGCCCAATCTCCGTTGACAACTCTGACCAGACCAGGCGTCACAATGTTTTAATCTGCCATGCGACCTCCTCCAAGGCCGCTGTTTGAAAACAGTCCAAAATGAGGAGACTGCCGTATGGTTCGTTGTTGTGTATGGACCGCCCGTTGTGCAATTGGCCGGTGCCATATCGTTTCGCCTCATATGTATGTTCGAGGCGTTGCCATCCCACCGCAAGCTGGGTTTATGTGCGACGACCTTCTTCGTGGCAGGGTCTAGGCGTGCGTGATCCAAGTCATCGTCGGGTCGCCCAGTTTTTGTGGTAGCCCTTCGACAATGTTACTTGGTTTGGAGTCTTTGGGTGCACCCAACTTCGATAAGTCTCAGTGCATCTCCTGCATCCTTTCCAAATATGTGTCCACTTCTCAGCCCTGCGTCGGAGCTGGGATCGGAACCGGGTGAAGCGGTTTTGAAGTCGCACTTTGACTCTGAGCAGCCACTTGAGCCATAGCTTTGTTAATGCTCGATTGAGCAGCCTCAGGGAACAGAGAATTCAACTTCTTGTACAGCTCGGTCACCTGTGGCAGATGGGGCGGTGGTATCATTATCGCTGGTCCTGCAGGTAAAGCACCGTTGACCTTTTTCTTTGCATCAGCAATCGCGGCCAAATACGACAAATTGGCTTGCAGCCGCCGCATGCATTCCGCATACTCCTGAGACGGCGGCTTGGCAGTTTGAGGTGTCCCGCCCGCAGATTTTGGCGGCTCTCCTGGGCTATTCGTGACCGTGTTCGCTGGATCCGTTGCAGACGTAGGAGATGTTGGACTCTGTTGTCCTTGGTTGGGTGTACTGCCAGCCTTCCCCTGTGCTTGTAACGAGACCACCTCTTGCAGCAGATGTGTGTTGATCTCTAGCAACACAGTGACCCGCGCTCTCTCTCTTGCGGCCGATAGCGGTGAGCCTGCGCCATTTGTTCCTGTTTGTTGTGTTGGTTGTTGGGGTTGTGGGCCGGCTCTGGTTGCTTGCGCCGCGTTCTGTATCTGAGCCTGTTGCGCCAAAGTAGGATTTGACTGGCCTTGCAACGCCATATTGGTCGCCATGTTCATCTCTGATAGCGCCGACGTGGGCAGCAACGTTTGAGCTGAGAGCGCGTTCTGTAGCTGGCTGTGATTGGAGTTCGGAGGAGTTCCTTGACTTAGCGGAGTGGCCGTAGGTCCATTGGATGGACGGCCTGCCAGATAGTGAGCATTCTGAAAACTTTACAATGTTCTTATTATTGAAACAGCGTCGACATGCTTAATCATGTACATAGCCTGACTAACCTTGAGCTTGCGGGCTATAGCTGGATCGACTTTGCGGACGTGAGCCTGCACCGACCTGGCCCGGCTGTTGCTGGTATATATGCTGGAGGGCAGGTTGCTGAGCTTGCTGATGGTGGGACATGGGCCTCTGAATATGGCTCGGGATCATGCCCGGCTGAAATGGAGCCTGGGCATGGTCAAAGGCAGTCCCGGGGGGGATGGTACTGGATTGGGGACCGCTGAAAACGTATGGACTTGCGTTCTGAGCGGCGTACAAGTGCGGGGCGGGGTTGTTCATGACTCTTCTGAAATTGATCCCACAGGTTTGATTGGGTGGTGAGGCCAGCTAAAGGACTTTCGTGAAGATGGGAAGTCGTAGCGTAGCCTTGAAGCAAACTTGGGGTGATGCGGTGTGCTGCGTTTTGACTAGGATGAGTGGCGCTGGTGCATGAAGCGGTCCGCCGACTGACGCCAATCTCAGGCCAAAACCAAGCTAAAATTTGACACCAGGGATCCCTCGGCTCGTGGCAAAGAGGGGCGCTGGCAGGGGTCAAATACCAGAGAAGAAAGATGATAAGAGGCTGGTCACGTCCACACAGTTGACTGGATGATGCCGTGTGGGATTGCTTGCGTATGACAGTACGAGTAGGAAGGAAAAGCAAGTCAGGTGAGGAATCGGCTCTGGCCACATGGCCCAAGCATAGCGTGACTTGGAAACCCAGAATGAAGCAGCGATTGGATCACTGAGTGCTCGCCGCATCATAGCCCCCAACAGAACATCCATTACTCGTAATTAACTTCTGTTAAGCCTCAGCCTATTTGCCTTTTTTCTTCTTCACCTCTTCTATCCATCGAGGTGCCTGCGAGGAAGGCACTACATATATTCTAACCAGGCCGTCCACAACCTCAGTCTTCCCATTCGACAGTGCATCCAGCAATGTCAATTTCTTGCCAACCTTCATCAGGCCTCCGCTGATAGTATCCATATAGCAATCCACGGTCGACAGTTTATATTCATTCTTGGTGTCCCATGGTAGCGGCAAAATGTAGCTGAGATGATGAGTGATGGCGTCTTTTTCGGCCCAGGCTTTGATGAAGTCTGTCTGGTTATGCATGGGATAGAGCAACATGACCGGAAACTCCAATAAACTTGTCGGCGACAAGGGATCTGGGGAAAGTCGAATAGTCGCATCTTCCAGGTTTGGAGGCTGTTTTGACCCGCGAACGGTGATCTTTCGTGCTGTGAGAGCCGTCTCCAACACCTGCATTTCTTGTCGTTTCCTCTTCAGTTCTGCGAAGCGACGGCGGTCTTGTGCTTCTTTCACCTGTGCTCTTGCTCTGATCTGATCCAGCAGCTTGTTTAGTGCCACATTTGCAGTGTCGAGCTTGCTGCCCCGTGAAGCCACATCCAGTGCATCGAGCACCTTATCCAGGGCAAGGAGCGCAGATGCCGACCGGTAATATGCCTTGATATTGGAGGGGTTGATTCGTAGAGCAGCTGCGCAGTCCAGTGTTGTTGAACGGTAGTTTTCTACAAGGTCAGCACAGATCCATGCAGGACAGATCAACCGGCCATACTCAACTCTAGATTGCAACGGGCGCGGTTGATGTGAAGTTGCTCGTTAAGCAGAGTCCGCTGTTGTTCCTCAGTAGCCTGATCTTGAGCCTTGTCCCATTTGTCCTCGTCTTTGTCCGCTAGGACTGCGATTCCTTTGGTGTAGAACTCTTTGGCGTCGCCCCATTTCTTCTCGGCGACCATTTCATTCCCACGCTCTTTGAATCCCTGTGCAACTTCCGCTTTGGTACCCTCGTGTTGTAGCGCTTTGATAGCTTCAAGCATGATATTCTCTCCATCTGCACACCCTTGCTCAGCCAAGTACCTGAGCGGTCGTGGGTTCGGGCGTACCCTCAGTAGCTTCGTCGAGACTGTTCATGAAAAGGGGTGTTTTGCTCATGTCCTGCACTATTTCCTCGAAGCTTTTGGAGGACATCTGGGTTGGTTCAGGTCCGGTTCCCGAGATGTGTTGGTTGTACAACTCTTCAATCGAGGGCGCTTTCGGCGCATTGTTGAGATTTATGCTCTCATCAAAGTCATCCGGGAGCTCTTCTATGCGTGACATGGTGGAATATAAGTACGGACCGGTCTTCTTGAAGCGTACGCAAAAGCAATGAGTGAAAGGTGTCTGACTTCAAAATGAACAACTGTGGATGCGGGGAAGTGACAACGCGCGAAATTCTACAGAACCGAAATTCAAGCCTCCATTTGTACAGTAGTGACAATAGCAGCATCCCGCCCTTCCCCTCGTCATAAGATGCACTTCTGACAGTCCTGACATCGACAATTTTGAGTGAATCAATCTCCGAAGAGGATAGAGCCAAGTGAAGACATGTATTTCTATCAATAACTCCTTGGAAGCTCCAACACCTTTTCGCTCACAAAGTTCAAAATCATTTCGCGGCTGACTGGCGCAATTCTTGGGACAAAGCACTCTCTCAGATACCGCTCGACATCATACTCCATTGCATAACCCATTCCGCCGTGGGTCAATACTGCTCTTTCGCACGCCTTGAATGCTGCTTCGGCGGCCACATATTTGGCACTGTTGCATGCCACTCCCACCGCATGCGGAGTGATGCTGGCGTCCGTCTTGCTTCGGTCATAAAGCCTTGCCGCATTGTATGTTGCCAACTTTGCTGCTTCCAAACCCATGTATGCATCTGCCAGAGGGTGTGCAATAGCTTGGTTCTTCCCGATCGGTCTGCCAAAGACCACTCTTTCCCTGGCATATTGCGCTGCCTTCTCGATCGCGGCGTATCCTAGCCCGAGTGCTTCTCCTGCGAGTAAACATCTCTCAGCATTCATACCATGCAGAATTATCTTGAAGCCTTGGCCTTCTTCCCCGATCAAGGCACTCTCAGACACCTCGTAGTGGTCGAAGAATACTTCATTAGCGTCAACAGCCCTGCCGCCCATCTTTTTGATTTTCTTGAGTTCGAGGGCAGGATTGGATCGATCAATGTCTATACAGAACATAGAAAGACCTTCGCTCGGTTTCTTTACCTCTTCGAGTGGCGTCGTTCGAGCGAGCAAGATCATTTTTGACGCGACCTGAGCGCATGTTATCCATATCTTTTGCCCTGTGTTCTCCAGTAAGCATGAATGCGCTGCAAGGGCCTTGTCCTGATTTACCAGTGATGACATATTTGCCAGCCTTGCGAGTGGCAGTCGTCTTCAGCCTCAAGGTGTCGAGACCAGTGTTCGGCTCGGTTACGCCGAAGCAGACTCTCCATGTACCGTCGATAATTTTTGGTATGGTTGATTCCAGCTGTTCTTTGTTTCCGAACTTAGCCAATGGTTGCGTCTGACCGTCATTAATAAGACGAGAGTTCGGTAATCAGGATCTTGTTTGCAACCAACCGCATAGACATTGGCGTGGATGGATTGAGCGCCAGCCATTCCTGCTCCAGACTGCGATATTGTTTGGAGCATCATGGTCGCTTCAGATATACCCAGACCCGAACCTCCAAACTCCTCCGGAAGAGCAATCCCAAGCCATCCATCTGCTGCGAGAGCAGCATGCAGCTCTTTCGGATCCGTCTCGCTTTGATCATGCTGTCGCCAATATTCGTTCGGAAACTGAGCGCAGATCTTCTGAATGGCATGTCGCACAGTTAACTGCTCTTCGGTGAAACCACTCATCTCCATTAGCCTCAGCCTTCGGCCTGCGGAAAAGGGTCTCCGTTCATAGATGTTGAAAGCTTGTTGACATAGCCGAGGTCGAGAGGGGATGCATGACCACGGTTTGAGGGTAAGGCGGCCTGGGAGCATGGAAAGACAATGTTTGGACGCCATACCACCGTTATGCCAGGACGACCCGTGGGAAGAAGAGCACGGAAAGCACAATGACGAGATTATTCTGACTTTGAAACGCCAACGACGACTTTGTTACAATATAAGGGAAACGCCCCGGGATCGGTAGTTCTCCGAGATCGCTGTCTTCTCCAACTTGTGGGTCCGTGATATTTCGAGTCCGACCAGCCGCTAGCGTCTCGGAAGGCTGAAGGGTGATATCGAGACGGAGCATCTCGGAAAGCTGAGCAGTGACATCGAGACGGAAGCATCTCGGAAACAGAGCACAAACGCCAACCCCCATTGTATAGCAAGCTCATTAATATGAAACCAAGAAACGCCAACCCCGAGTGTAACACTAGACGTTCCGAGAGAATTTGCTTTTTTCATACTAGTCAATCGCGGAGTTGGAGTGTGCATTCTCGACGAAGAGCTCTTTGGGCCAAGATTACGTGGATGGCACGTGATAGCACTGAACACGAAATTCACGTGACCACGCATCCAACGCTAATTCCGATTCAGCCACAACCAAAACATGCCAATGGTTTCAATCCTCAAACCAGCTTCAATAGTCCGACTTTCTGCCATAACAATGCGCCTCCCCCGATCCATCGCTGCAAACAAGCACATACCTTGAACCTTCATACCTCGACTAGATGCCAACACTGTCCCCCACCGCGTATCAACACCAATGGCTGCTAGAACTACCGCGGTCGGGACCCCGTCCTGGATAGCTGCAGAGAAGGAAAATGCCCTCCACGTATTTCAAAATGAGAAAGAGGAAGTGATATATCCTGCTCAGCATCAGTTGGAATGGCTGAACGAGCACATGGCCGAGATCTTTAGCAAAAGTCATCTGTGTGTCAAGCTCGGAAACATTGTGTTTAGAAGCAGGCTGACCCAAACAGTGATGTCGCGAATGTGTTCAAGACTCCTGGAAGGATGCGAGGTAAGACTCCTCGCACCGGCAGAAAACGGAACGCGCTCGATGCAAGAATAGTAAGTTTATTCTCATGCTGGAACGACCCTGTACTAATTTACTATTCTGCAGCCGCTGAGCGACGTCTTCTCCTCTAAACCTCTACTACGCCAGATCCCTGAAAAACAGCCCAGTCCGACTAAGCTCCGCTTCCAAATTTCCGCCGATCAAACCCGCCAAACATACAAATCAGCTACTGATTCTGGTTATCACACCGCAAGTCAGGATGATGTAGATCCGGATACTAGCTCTCACGTACAACCCGTCCAACCTGAATCAGCGGAGAATGCAGCGCCTTCTGAAAACACCGATACAATATCCGACCATCACTTGGAGGATGTCATGGACGAAGGTCACCGAACTACGGAAGGGTCATTCCACTCTGCAAAGGAAGATCAGACAGCGAAGATCACAGGTCCGAATGCAGCCTTGCTGGAAGGTGCTGCTCCGGCTGAACCTGAGTTAAGCCAGCAACGCCCCCAGGACACACTACTGGATGCAGTGCAATCGCAGGACCCTCATGATTTTGACGGGCTCGGCTCGCCCTCCGATGAATCTACCCCCGAAAGACCTTTGGTGAGGAAGAGCAGCTTGACCTTTGCTTCTTTACCCCCACGAGATCCCCTGAAGTCGAGTATTGGCGCTAGGATCTCACGCACGAGCCATATCGATCAAGGAAGACAACATGGGTCAATCGTTCATGGTGCGCGGCAAACCTTGCCTCCTCACCCAAGCGCACCAAAGCCAACCCAAAGCTTCGACGAAGACATCCCAATGCACGATGTCAATGATGAGGACGATGACTCGAACGTCCAGATCTTGGGCCATGATTCAGATGCGGAGAGCCAGACCACCAGGAATCATTCTAAGGCTTCCACGAAGAGACTACATGAAAAGATCGATATGCTTGGAAAGGCTTCAGCGCCCCGGCCTTCTCAGTCGATACCCTCAGCAATCCCCCTGCCCGATTTAAAACCAACAAGCGAGCTAGACCAGGCGACGCAAAATGCGAAACAGGTACGAGCCATGCAAGACGATGAAGACGACTGGATCAAACCGTTGACATCTCCTAATGCTGCCCAATCGTCCCCTGCAAAGACTACAAATCCGGACGAGTCAGACGAAGAGTTTGACTGTCGTGCACCAGAACTGATTGCACATGAAGAGCGCATGAGAACACCCGTCCCCATGTCGCCAGGGCCTGGAAAAATCATGCCTGGCTTTGGGCACACGAAGTCTGCTTCGACTGCCACACTAGTTTCACCCGCAAAGGCAGCAATGGCACCTCCAGCAAGTCCTGCCAAGTCGGTGTCGGTGTCTAATCCTGCCCAAGCCACGACCACTCCCAAAGGTTCGCCGAGGCGATATATTGACCTCAGCGCCTCAAAGTCAAAGTTACAGTCTATAATGAAGACTGCGAAAGGTCTCTTCACCAGCAGTGCTAGTGTCTCCGCAGCTGCCAAGTTGGAAACATTATCACCAAATGCCCTAAAGGTTGCATCAAGTGCAATGCCTGGGATGTATCCCAGCCTTTACTCCATGATTGAGGACAAGCCCCTGCCTTCATGCCCACCTAAAGAAACAAGGAAAACTCGCAGTTCGACTGAAAGGGACAAGGAGGAGAAGCGAAAAGAGAAAGAAGCTCAGCTGAAGCAAGCTATGGATGGCCAGCTTGAAAAAGCCCGCGCCGAAGAAAGAAAGAAGGCCGCAGACCAGAAGCTCGCACGCGAACGAACGGCGAAGAAGGATGTCCATCAACCACAGTTATCGAGCCCCAAGCTCCAAGCCGAAGAGCCACCACATGAGCCGGCTGAGCCTCCAGCCAAACCAACTCGACCAGTGCGCCTCGGCAGAGAGCATCCTGTCAACAAAGCTAAACCAGCCCCAGTCTCGATCCGCGTCGGCACACTTTCACAACGAGTGCCTGTCAACGCTGGCCCCAGCGCCCAGGACAGCTTGGCAGCTGAGCCCAAGCGCCCTGGCCTGAACAAGAAGACTAGCTCAGCCTCGATGCAGTCGACATCAACTGCGTTGAAATCATCAGTGGCTGGTCCACCTCCCAAGCCGAGAGCACTTCTTGCGGCGGAGCGCAAGAAGGAGCAAGATGAGCGTGAAGCTCAACGAAAACTCGAGCAAAAGCGGGAGCTCGAACGGAAGCGAGCGGCCCAGCAGGAAGAGGCGCGGAAGCAAGAACAGAAGCAGCGGGTCGAAGCCGAGAAGCGTGAAAGAGAGCGAGTCGCTGCTGAACAAGCGAAGCGACAGGCTCAGCAACAAGCCATTGAGCGTAAACGCCAAGAAGCGGCTCGAAAGGCAGAACAACAACGACACGACCGAGCTGTGAATGAGGCAGCCCAAGCAAGACCTCCTTCCCGTGTTGCTCCTCAGAATGCCGGCCGTTCTCTGGTAAACCATCCGCTGCCTACGAATCCTGCAAAGCCGGCAAAGAGACCACTGGAGGAGGAAGCCAACAGTTCTCGTCCACAGAACTCCAAATATGGAAATGCAATGCTTCAAGGGGACGCCAAGCGACGGAAGACTGAAGAAGAGAGCTTGATGGAATCGGCTCCGCGTCCAGTTGTCTCAGGTGCTCCCATCAGGCAGTCGCAGCTGGGGAAGAAAGCGTCACTGTTCACACACCCAACTTATACACAGGCACAGCCGTCCACACACGCCGCCCAATTTCCTCAACCACCTTCTCGGGTAGCGCCACCTCAGATGCAGCAGTACGCAACTGGTGGAAAAATTCCGTTTGCCGATGCCTCGCTCCCACCGAACCACGCGAAGACGCCAGTCTCAATTATGCAACAGAAGACCATTCAGACGGTGAAATCTTCGCCCCAATATCCGAATGGCGAAGCCATCCATCTACCGGAGATTCCCACTGATTCCGAGGATGACGACTCAGACGACGAGGGCAATGGTTTTGCGGTTCCTGACTGGGCTACTCCGGGTCATCTAACAGAACAGCTGATCCGCCAAGAAGGTATGGACGGAGATGCTGTGTTCGGGCCGATTGCGCCACTGAAGATCGAGGAAATATTCTCCAAAGGCAATAAAGACCGACTGAAGCGACTGCGAGACCGGACGAGCAGTGCCAATTGGGCGCTCAGCGGAGATGGTTTAACCCTTGAAGAGGTGAGGGCAGATCGGGAACAACGTGAGCGGATGCGTCTCCAGGGTGGATGGAGGTATGGCAAATGATCTGATGTTCGGTGTGGAATGCCCTCTTGGTATTGCTTGATGTGTCATGATCGGTGGCAGTTTGAGATTAGGAATTCGGCGATTGCGTGTGGCACGTTGGGTATTGCCATGCGGTCTGGAAATAAGGGTGCGAGCCGTATGAGGATTGTACCGTTAGCTGGTAGCTAAGATTTGGGGATACAGAATCTCATAGTTGGCTGCCAGAACGATGTGCTTCAGCAACCAACTATTCTACACAGTATGTCAGAACGACAGTTCCTCTTCACGACCGCCCGCACCGAAGAGGAATTCAAGTGTTGGATAGACCTTTGCTGGGACTAGCGCGCATCGTAGTCGATGATGAATCCGAATGACGCCATATCTGAAAGAGGGCGTGAATAGCAAAAATCAGTCGGATCTTTGAGCTGATCGTCATATGGTACGAGGACATGTGCCTGCATTCATGTTCGTTCTTCTTGCTTACTACTTTCTCGTCTAACAGCGGAGTATTGCAACGCAACGTATGGTAATGGCTTCTTCGACTGTTCGGACATTCTCGCGTCCATTCACAGCAGCGTCATGGACCCAAGCAACTTCTACGTTGAGAATGAGGACGGCTTCGTTGACGCAGGGGACCAGAAGATATGCTACAGCTGGCGGAGAACAGCCTCGCCTTCGTCTAGGCGTGACCGCGCCAAACTTCAAAGCCAAAACTACCTGTGGTGACATAGACTTCCACAAGTTCATCGACAATTCCTGGGCTATTTTATTCAGTCATCCTGCCGACTTCACTCCAGTATGTACGACTGAACTGGGCGCCTTCGCAAGGCTGAAGGGTGAATTTGAGAAGCGAGGTGTGAGGATGATCGGCCTCAGCGCCAACGACCTCGAAAGTCATGACGAGTGGATCAAAGATATCAATGAGATCTCCAAGACGAACCTGCAATTCCCGATCATAGCGGACGCTGATCGTAAAGTGGCCTTCCTGTACGACATGGTGGATCAGCAAGACTTAGAGAACATCGACCAGAAGGGCATTGCTTTCACCATTCGATCTGTCTTCATCATAGATCCAATCAAGAAGATTCGCTTGATCATGCTATACCCTGCTTCGACGGGACGAAACTCGGCCGAAGTGCTGCGGGTCATCGATGCCCTTCAGCTTAGCGACAAGAAAGGAGTAACTACGCCTATCGACTGGATCGCCGGGCAAGATGTTATCGTACCTCCAAGCGTATCGACGGAGGATGCGAAGAAGAAATTCGCCGATGTCAAGGAGGTCAAGCCATATCTCAGATTTACCTCCGGGGATCCGAAATAGATTTGCAATGGTATTGAGGTACCATGGTACAGGCTGCATAATACTGTGAGGAGCTGGGGGGCATAAAGGGGGACTCAAACCCATGTTCTATACATTATCCACACCATGGCGACAACGTAGGTGCGAGCCAGCATTTGAGGACAACACAACCAGTAGATACGAGCCTCACGCCGATGACTTCATATTCTGCGAAGCGAGGGTGCTTCCGAACAAGATCCGAGGCATCTGGCGAATCGGAGCCCGAGCGGCCATGACCACACACGTTATGTAAAGGTAGTAGGAGTCCAGGCGCGAGAACGTGGGCTCCTTCAGTTCTCCAACTTCGTCACTTATTTACTTCTCTCGATTCACCGACATTGGGTGATTAGCACTTTCTACCCTCACCCCTTGCATGTGACGCCCAAATTTCCACCCAGCAGATACACATCCACCACTTGGACCGACACTTTCCGCGGCCGAGTCCCACCTGGTTACGCCGTGGCGCTATTCCTCCACTTGAACTACACCAAGTCGTCTCGTACGGTCAACTGGCAACCATGGCTTCGTCGGCAGCGGTGTTGCTGGGCAGGCAGTTAAAGCAGATGCAGTCAGACAAGGACCTACCAGGGATCAGCTGCGGACTAGTGGACAATAATGTCTTCCAGTGGGAAGTTATGCTCATGATGAATGATGACTGCAAATATTATGGAGGTACGGTGCTATTTCCAGAGCGGTTGATAGACAACTGACACCGCTTTAGGAGGATTCTTCCGCGCTCGTCTGTCCTTCCCGCCGGAGTACCCGCTGATGCCCCCGAAGATGAAGTTCGAGACACCTATCTTCCATCCCAACATATACCCGAACGGAGATGTTTGCATCTCGATCTTACATCCTCCAGTGCGCGATTCCATGTGCTTTTGACGTGAGTAGAAGTTGACAACCTGACAGGAGGACGATCAGTATGGGTATGAGAAGGCATCAGAGCGGTGGAGTCCAGTTCAGAGTCCAGAGACAATATTGATATCTGTGATCAGCATGCTGAATTCACCGAACGACGAATCTCCTGCAAATGTGGACGCAGCCAAGATGTGGAGGGAAGATCCCAAGGGATTCCGGCGAAAATGCCAGCGGCTGGTAAGGGAGAGTCTCGGGGACGAGTAATTGCAGGGCGACGGGTAAGGATACAGCTGGTATGACAATATTGCTGAGAATTGGATGTGTTAGCGGGAAAGACTTGGAAAGGCGCAATCTTGGGAGTTTGGTGGGGTGTCGGGAATCGAGGTCTGGAACATCGAATTCGTGCCCAAGTACAAAGCAGGGAGTGGGATACGGAGTACATGAGCATCTGACGCATTAGGAGGTCAAGGTCGCGGTTGGGGAGACCCGGCTGCATGCCGTGGGACACATGCAGTTTAGGACTTAGTCGTGTGTATGGCGAGCCGGGACGCGGACAGGAATGCCATAAATCTCTGCAGCTCGAAGAATGGGGCGCTCGACGGCTACTGGCATCTGAACAGAGCTGGCACGCTGGCCAGGTGTTGGTTGAGACACCACAGCCATGAGCCATCCACGGAGTAATCGACAATAGTCAGCGGACTGTTTCACATCATGTTGGTTTCACCAGGCGTCCCCTGACTTCTGCCCCGCGACTTTCGGTGAAGAGGGTATCTTTGAATTTGAAATTCACGAACACTGTCGAAAGTAGATATAGACTGGAAGAGTCGCATAAGGAATGTGGTGTAGACTGTACGGAGTATATCCAAATCATGTTTCGCGATGATAGCAGGCGGCTGGACGCTCGCAAACCTGTGGCAGTGCAGGCTGGAAAGACGGCAGCCTGCCGGCTGATTCGGTGACGGCGGAACCATTGACCCATCGATTGTGAAACAATCGACATCACCCAAATAAAGACCATCTTACCAGGCAGGCTCTTCTCTCCCTTTCAAAGCATTCTCTCTTCCCTTCTCACCCTTCATTCCCCATTCACTATCCCACCGACGACTCGCCCATCATGACGCTCTCTACCCATATTGTCCGCCGCGGTATGGAGTATGCTCATAACGGCATGCTCTCAGCCTCCGCAAGTGGGCAGCCAAACGATGGCGACAGTACTCAAGTCTCTCCTATTGCAGCCTTGATATTCCTCCTCACGGGCCTTGCGTTGGTCTTGGCCTTGTTCTCCGTAAGTGTCCGCTATGTACTATTGACGGAAATTGCTGACTCGTTTGTAGGTTGGCTACACTTACGGACATCTTCTCCCTGTTCTGTGCATGGTCGAAAGCCCTGAAACTGAAGCCTACGTCCCTGTTGGGACGTTCGAGCCTACGGAGCCTCCGGCATACTCTGCAGCTACTCCTGCACCCAAGCCCGCGAATGGACAACCTGAGGATCCCGACCTTGACGCTGAGGGTGACGCCGAAATTCTCCTCGTCCGAAACAAGCCATTCACAGCCTCCATCCGCGCGACCCTGCAACACCTCAGGGCTCGAGCTGGCTTCTTATCTCGCTTCCGCGGTCTCTCCATGTTCCTCGCGTGGAACATGCTCTGCGGCTTCCTCATTTCCCTGATTGCAAACGTATTCCTTGGAAATCGATTGGGAGTTGCGTTTGCCGCTATCGTCGCCGAAACCGCCCTTGCAACCTGGCACATGGCTTGGGTGCACATTGTTATTTCCGAACCTAGCGAGAAGAGATGGTACAAGCGTATTCCTTCGATTCGAACTTGGCCAAAGATCGCTCCAGCGGTTGCCTTGTGGGCAACCACCAACCAGGTCGTGTCCATCCTGCCCATGCTGGTCTGCGGCTCCTTTGGCTCCCTGAACCGTATGAGAGACCCAGAGTACGAGCCAGGCAGGAAGGATTTATACGCCGTGGGCGGTCAGGGTATGCTCGGATTCACCCTAATGGTGATCTTGTTTGTCCTACTTCAGATCCCGGCAACAGTCACTCTTGTCCGTGTTGCAGCATCAATGTTGCCGGAGGAGGATGAGACCATTGTGCCATTCGATCGCACATTTGGTGGAAAGACTACACCCACCATTATTGGCGGTCAAGGCAAGATTGGACTAGTCGAGGCATGGAGAAGTTTCCCTTGGGCGAGCCGCATGCGGTTGCTCAAGCTGATGATCAAGGTTGTGTTGATCTTCATGGCTTGCTGGCTGCTTGTCACAATTGTCCTGGTTGCTGAAGCTCACCTCTTGTTCGGTGATAGCCTGGGTCATATGATGAAGACGATGCACGGCATTGCTGGTTCTGGCCGGTGATGGCTGCATGGATTTCATCCTCAGCTCAAATCTACGGTCTGACCTCACTTATGACACTGGCGCATTGAGTGTTGTGTATACTACGAAATTAGAATGTGCATGGGAGTCGGATGGCAGGATAGGATAGCATCAAGGATACTTGGAATTGTGCAGGAGACGAAGCATCCTGGTGAAGAGTGCGCTCCATGCTCCGTGCCGGACACCGAGATTCTTCCTGACAACCTAGCTACAGCAGCCCTACTCGGCAAAGGACGAAAACATCCCGGGCTATCGGGATTGGCCACAGACACCTAGCAGGTATCGCCACGGGTCAAAGGCACCTTGAAAGGCCGATGCCTCGGCTCTCGATCGCCCTGGAATAGCCAGGAACACGCAGTTTACAAGCTCGTGAAATTCGGCGTTTCCAGTTGCAGGTGACGCTTCCGCGTCCAGATAATTTTTCAATGAGAAGAGCCTCAGTGCTGATATAGAAGAGAGCTTTGAAATTATCGTTAGCTTTGGAATCGAGAACCATGATATCACTCTGCTAAGGAGTCGCCTCGACCTTACGCGACTGCATCTGCCCCTCCGACAAGCCTCTGGGCTCGCCGTTGATCCCTATTGCTCCATCTGCCCGTGTCGTCACGAGACAGCCACGCTCTGGAAAACAAAGATATCGTCTTGTCACTTGAGTGTGGGAGACCGACCTCGCGCAGCAAAGAGCCGCTTCCCTCGTATCTCATTTCCATATCTCTACAATGGCGCCCACAACAACATCAATACCAACCTCGATAGAGGACCTCCCTTCCTCCGAAGAAGTCAAGGAACAGGTCAAAGAAAAAGCGAAGAGCGCCGTCTCAGGCCTCCGCTCTCTCGCAGCCGGCGGTGTCGGAGGCATCTGCGCCGTGGTTGTCGGTCATCCATTCGACTTGGTGAAAGTACGGCTGCAAACCGCGGAAAAGGGAGTCTACTCAGGCGCGATCGATGTGGTCAAGAAAACAATTGCTCGGGAGGGTCTTGCACGGGGTCTCTATGCAGGCGTCTCTGCACCGCTCGTGGGCGTGACACCCATGTTCGCAGTCAGTTTCTGGGGTTACGACATGGGCAAGCGGCTGGTTGATACGTTCACCACGGTGCCAGTGAAGAACAACACCCCACAGTATAGCATTGGGCAGATCTCGGCCGCAGGGTTCTTCTCCGCTATTCCGATGACGCTTATCACTGCACCGTTTGAGCGTGTCAAGGTCCTGCTCCAGATTCAAGGCCAGAAAGAACTCGCGCCGGGCGAGAAGCCGAAATACGCCGGCGGGGTTGACGTCGTGAGACAGCTTTACAAAGAAGGTGGAATTCGCTCTGTATTCAGAGGGAGCGCCATGACACTGGCGAGAGATGGACCTGGCTCGGCGGCCTATTTTGCTGTGTACGAGTATGTCAAGCGCAGTCTGTCGCCCAAGGACGCCGAGGGTAATGCGACGGGCGAATTGAGTCTGCCGGCTGTCATGACTGCCGGCGCCTGTGCTGGCGTGGCAATGTGGATCCCCGTGTTCCCTGTCGATACCATCAAAAGCAGGATACAGACTGCTGAGGGACGACCGACTATCTCCGGCGTCGTTTCGCAGGTGTACAGATCGGGTGGTGTAAAGGCTTTCTTCCCCGGGTTTGGACCTGCATTGGCGAGAGCCATCCCAGCGAATGCGGCAACGTTCGTCGGCGTGGAATTGGCGCACAAGGCTATGAATTCCGTCCTTGGTTGAATGGTCTGGCTCGGTGTGCACTTGTTGGGCCATGTTTGTGGTAGTGGAAGCTTTCTAATAGGTCAAGCACAGAAGCATGCATTGGGGTGTCTGGCTCGATCTGCTTTCGATGCTCTTGCGGATAAAGATACCAGTACGGCGGTATGTACACCAACATTGTTCATTACCTCATTCTCCAGCTTTGATCTTGCAGCTCGCTCTTTCATCTGACTCCAAAGCTCGAAGGCAACACGCCAAAAAGGCTCAATCCCTAGTACTGCTGATGACCCAACCACAGCGATTGTCGGCCTCAGGGGCATCGCTTCAAGCTCTGCAGGGCTGTCAATGTAAATCTGGCTGTGCGAAAAGAAGCATCAACCCTCACACCCACTTTGGTGTCGTTCTCCAGCACGCAACAGCATTTGACGGGGCCACACTTTCCAGTACTTGGAAAGCCCTGGTCTCACATAATGACGCAGCATCTACACCATCCTTCGTCGCGTGTCCAGCCCTCGATAGGGCGTCCGCCTCGCAAATGCTGTTCGGTCTCATTTTGCCCTCTTGTTGCGGGATATCGTGGAGATGGAAGGGGTCCACCAGCAATTATGTATTCAGAGGAAGGTCGACAAGGATTAACGCCGCCTGAGAAGGGGCCCTGGCCGCGCGACCGAGCCTCGCCGAGCTCCAGGAGTTCGTGGAGAAGTGCACGAATGGAATTGACCATTTTTCGGATTCTATGAGTTGGAAGCGCTGTTCTGCCCGTCTGGGTATATGTTCCAGGTCGCTTAGAAAGGGAGAATCGTGGTCGACCAACTTGATGCCCACTGCGAGTTTACGGAGAAGATGAGGAAAGTGTATTTCCTGAGCAGGCACATCCTGAGCCATTATCACACAGACGAACCGAGAGGTGACAAGAGAGGAGTTTCACGGAAGGTGAAGCAAACAACCAAGGGGAGTACTACTTACTACTTTGCCTTGTGGGTTGTCAGTTCGGCTTTATCAGAATCGTTTGGATTGCTGAATGTTATCTAGCTTCTGTTACATGATTGTCGGGGCCTAGAATCCTATAAACAGGGGCCTTGACCGTACGTCTTCTGGCATGCTGTCGGATCACTCCATCATCCGTACCGCGGTGCTATGCCATCTCACCCATCTGCGGAGGACCATGACCACAGCAAAACGCTGGCGGAAGTCCAAGCTGATGCAATCATAGGCTATCTCATGCTCACTGAGCAGTCACTGCTGCTAGTTATCACCTTGTCGAAAGCATTTGGCGATCCTAGAGCCAGCAGAAGTACCATACCATGCTGTCACATGACAGTACAGCACTTACACTCGCACTCATCCCGTTCGTATCTGGTTACCTCCCAAGGCATTCCGCCTCGCAGTCGAAGCCCAGGATTAGGTCTTGATAATAGCGTGGTATCTGGCGTTGATGAGAGCACTTGGACGGAGCCGGATGGGGAAGTGCATGCTTCGATGTGATGCCGGCGGGCTCGCCGCCCGGGTTGGACGTGCGCGCCAAAACCGCGAGACTCGTGGTAACTGATCTGCTGCGAGGATGACATGATGGGGTCGCCTTGGCGGTATTGCTTTGTTGCGTGCCGATTCGAAGTACGAGGAGGAAAGCTTCGAGGATCGTACTCGATGTTTGTTGCGTATGCTATAAGGTTCGATGATGTCTGATGTTGACTAGAATTCTGCATCAGAGAGCGCAACCTAAAGAGGGAAATTTGCGGCTCCAAGCCAACAAAGTGCCTTGTCACTTCATAACACCGTGATATGGCTGGGGAATGGCCAAGTGATGCTCAAGCGGTAGCAGTAGTTCATTCGTACGCCAACATCGGCTTCATTCTGAAATGTCACCTGTATGGCTAATTGGTGGGTTCTTGCAGAGACACCTGTCTGCTTGAGGCAAACGCCGGGCACCAGGAGTTGATGCCGCATACCATGAAGGTGTGGCTTGAGTAAATATTTCCTGAAAGGGTGCTCAACGGATGCTGGTTTGGCAGCACATCTGAAAGCAGAGAGGCCGTGGGAGCCAAGCTCTCGAATAGAAGCAGCGTGATGACGATGTGGAATCGTGCGACTTCTAGCTTCCATCGTAGTTCCGTCTGTGCTCGGTTTCGATGGATCCAATACAGTCCGGGCCTGAGCACTCCCAACATGTGTCTTCTCACAGGTAGGGTGAGGGTGTAGATGCCTCGGGGCGTTACAGGGACGGTGTCGATCCCTTCAGCAGAAAATGTTACGACTACCCGAAATCGTCGGAAGCCGTTGCTTCACGCCATTGAACATGAGCACGAAAAACAGAACTCCATCTTCCGTAAATGTGACGGTAACATACCGACCTTCATTCGTAACAGCAAACGCCTCCCCGAAGCCATGCTGGTCGACCTAAATATGTCTCCCTGTTCACTTTCGTATGCTTGGCATTTTTCTTGCACCAAAGACTTGCCCAGCACCATTGCTGAACGTGCTTCCTGCTGACGTGTAGTAGAGATATATACCACTTGTTCGTCGGTGGTGCATGTGGATTTCCGACTTAGGCAAGCGTCTCGGCGGAGCCACTGCACCGGCCGGCGGATTGGAAGCGGCCGAATGCGTGGGTGAGGCGGGCGGAAACATGACTTCGGCGTCGTCTCCGCGCTGACAACTTGAATTGTTCCCCTCTTCAACGACTGTGATCGCCTGGCAACTATCCTGCGCAGCTCTTCGTCATGGTTCTTTCTTTCATCCTCGTCCAGAATCGGCAGGGTAAGACGAGGCTGGCCAAGTGGTGAGTCAAGTTCTTCCAACCCGGTCGAGGTTCACACCCGATGCCCGTGACGAGCAGACACGAAGAGCGGCACTAACCCAGCCTATGGTGAAGGTACGCGCCGTATACAGACGAAGAGAAAGTCAAACTGAAGGGCGAGGTCCATCGCCTCATTGCGCCCCGCGACCAGAAATACCAATCCAACTTTGTCGAGTTTCGCTCCGCACCATCTTCCTCGACCTCAACATCTCACTCCCAACCCCTTGTCCGCCAGAACTTGTCCTCTACGAAGATCGTCTACCGGAGGTATGCAGGGCTCTTCTTCTGCGTCTGCGTAGATGCCAATGATAATGAACTTGCCTACCTGGAGGCAATACACTTCTTTGTCGAAGTCCTCGACCAATTTTTCGGCAATGTCTGCGAGCTAGATCTTGTTTTCAACTTCTACAAAGTCTACGCCATTCTTGACGAAGTCTTCCTGGCCGGGGAGATTGAAGAGACGAGCAAACAGGTCGTCTTGACGAGGCTGGAGCATTTGGACAAACTGGAGTGAGGAGTAGAGAGATCCACAGAGCACACCATTTAGAGGCCTACCCGCTGCCTCGAGCATATACATTTGGTATAGGGGCATCATCGCATCCTTCTTAGGCGGTGACCGGGTCTCCTGGTCGACGCCAGCGCACCATCTGTAGCGCTGGAAGGGCTAGATCGATTCCTTTCCGACGGAGGAATAGCTCTGGGGGGTACGCAATCGGCACTGGGAGGCGCGGCGATCGCAATTGCAGCACTGACTCAGGCGCTTGACCGGGAACAAACCTTGCTGTCGAGGGCCGCGATGAGTTCGCCGGAGCGACATCGGTCGTGGCCGCAGCGACGCAACGGAGAATTCTCAGGTTGTGACAGAGGTACACATCAGAGCGTCAGCGTGGCGACCCCAGGACTGGAGGGGGCCACTGGACACCCCCCGGGGGGAGGACTTTGGGAAGGGCAAAGTGCCACTGACAAAATGTAAGCATCATCATCTTGCAAAGAGAGTCTCCGTATAGAAGCACAGAAACCGCAATTGGAGCAGAGGCTTAACGAGAGGTGTGACCCGTCCTCATCAATGCATGGTAATTGTAACACTGTGAAACCCGAGCTCATGGCTCTTCCCATCCAGTCCACATGCCACGTCTATCTCTTCAGCGCCGAGAACCTTTTCGCCAAATCGTCTACAGTCGGTACCTTGCCAGGAACTACTGCTGCACCTCCATCCCCACCCGAGACTGGACTCTTGCCCTTGGATGTCCCAGTAAACGCTGCCGATTTCGCAGTACTGTTAGTCTTGCCTACCTCTCCTCCTCCGGGCAACTTGACCTTTGGGCTTAGATTGTCTGACCTCGGCCCAGGCGGTGCCACAGAGACAGGACTCTTTGCTCCTCCTGGCTCCAGACTCGTCGGGGGCGTTGCATTTTGTAGATTTCCAATGTCAATCTTGTTCGGCCGCGAGGGTGTCGCTGGTGCTGCTCCGTCCGCAAGCAATGGCGCCTCCTTGGTCCCACCGCCGACATCGTCATCTTCGCCATCCACTTCCTCACCCAGCGCGTCGACTTGTTCGGTTTCCCTCAGAGGGGGCCAGTCGACATTATATGTCCGTGCAATCTCCTCAAGGTATGCCTGCACGAGCTTCGCACTCGGTGGGTCGACCTTCAATTTGTCCACTACCCGGGTTGGCACACAGTTGTCTTGATTCTCGTTTGCGCGAATCGCAAACTCCTTGCCAAACCGGTCGATCAGCATGTTTCGCACGATGCCCAATTCACGGACGTCCCGCGGCAGACGAGGGGCAGAGTAGATGATGCTCGCCGCTGCTTCTTCCAAGCCGGTATCATCGCCTACTTGCGCAGTACCCTCTTTGATGTTCTTGTCCCGCACGTCCAGCAATCCCGCTCTTGCAAGCAACAATTCTGCATACAATTCTAGAATCTCCATCAACTCCACAGTGATGTCCGTGTGGATGATGTTCTCGACCCGTATGCGCGCCGACGCCTCACGGGATTGAGCCAGCAGTTCGGCCATTTCGCGCCGGGCGCCCACGGAGAGGGCGGTGTCTTTCTTCTGAGCATTGCGCAGACGCGGGATTAGGAGACGGAGGGTGGATTTCAGTTTCACCTGTTGTAGAGAGAAGAGAGTCAGAAACAAATCGAGGCGTCGGCACTGCTCGAGGAGAGCCACTGAGGAATGACTGCCAGAGGCTGGGGCGCTGCTGCATTGGCATTGAAAACGCCCTGCGTGATCACCGAAAATATGCCAGGACGAACGTTCATCTGCTGAGGAGTGCTCACCGTCTGAGGTGATGCCGCGGGCATTTCGAACTTAATGTGAGTGGATGTTGGTGTTGGCCTCTCGTTCAGCACCGGGCATGTGCTGACAGGGGAGAAGGGCGTTGTGATGCGCAGGTCTATAGCCGAGTACTCCGAAGCACAACCCTTTGCAAGGGGTCAGTGGACGGAGCTATGCAGGTGCGATGTGAACTCAGACTGGAATACACGATTTGCAGCGTGGAGTACCTCGTAGTTCAGGCTGAACACATCGAGGCGGGGGTGTTGAAGTTGTCGGAAGAATATCCAGAAAGGTGACATGGCGGGGAAAGGCTTGCTTGGGGAGGTGCAAGGGTGGCGCAACCTCTCGGGACAACACCACAATCGGGATATCAATGGTTTGATTATAAGCAACTCTGGTAAGTATATACTTCGAATCAGCTTCGGCACGTCCCACGTCCAATTCCCCATCCGCTGGGCGTGTCTCTGAGCTGTCCAATTCCCTCCAGAGGCACTTCCGCAACGTCCCCAACCTGAGAATCGCGCAACAAAACAGACGTGGATATCGTTAGAACACAGGTCTCCAATCCCTAGATATTCTGAATGTGTGCGGTGCTCCCGAAAATGTCTTTCGTGTGCGCGCGACGATCTCCAAACATGTGAATGCGAAGATCGACGTAGCTGTGTGCCCCTTGCCGGCATTACCAGAATGATTTCGGACATGGAAAATTATGTTTGCTCCAATAGCAATAAACATGTGCGAAGAAGTGAAAGATCTTGTCAGGTCATCCAGCTGATGGAGTGTCTGCAAACCAGCTGCGCTAGAGATCCAAGGCTCTTACTCTTGCTCGGATTTGTTGTGCTTCCCATAGAATCCCACAGGTTGACAAGGAGATTTGGGGTTTCATAATGCGGCCAGGGCGCATATGGCCAGGGCTGAAAGGATGCCGATAGCTGAACCTTTCATCATCGAGGCAGCTCCAGTACCGGGTACAATAGAAGGGAGAGATGAAGCACTCGGCCCAGTTGGAACCGCTGTAGCCTCAGCAGTTGCTCCACTGGATCCCCCTTTAGGAGCGTTGTAGGTTGTGTGATTGAATAATGAATAGTATGGAGACTGACTCGGCAGCCTGGTGCCGTAGTCGGTCGTAGTTGGCGCGGTCATTGTCAGGGCCGCAGGGAATGAGCTCGTTGAGAGGGCCGACGAAGACGTCCAGGATTCTTCGGATGAATTAGGCACGGAAGACGTAGCCGTAGACTGGCTAGAGGTAGGCTGAGAGGACGAAGAGGCGGAGTCGGTGGCTGACGGCGAGGAGCTGCTGGTCTGACCGAAGAATTGACCACCATTGGAACCGCCGTTGCTGGCACTTGATGATCCCGGATGGTTCGAACTCGAGCTACCGCTGTTGCCGTCACTCTGATCGCCACCGGCATTGAAGACCACAAAGTTGGCGGTTGCACCCCGTGAAACAGTGACGACGCAGAACGCACCACCGCCCGCCCCGATGCTAGACCCGCCAGTCATTTCGTTCACGCCGTTCTGACTTGGATCAATCGCGCAGGGCAAACCATTGCAACCGCCATTTGGGCAATCGATCTTTACACCCCAGGTTGGCACTTCGTTTCGGAAGGGGGTTGCTGGTTCGAGGTAAATTGGATTCCATCCAAGTTTGATGAACGTGTTGCCAGAGTTGTCGGCATTGGCACCGGCAACATACGGAGACCAATTGCCCCATGGATTAGAGCTGCTGCCCCACACACACGCTTCATCGGTGCTGATACCAGGGGGGTTGATGTAATAATGTGCGGCTGTTTCGCACCAATAGCTGGGATCTGGCACAGCAAGACTCGCATAGCTAGTAACGGAGGTGGGAATCAACATGGCTTCATTTCCCGGCAGAACAGTCTGACAGAACGCGATAACACTCCCAGCATTGTTCTGAACACCGATGTTGCTGCTGGTAGACTGGCAGTATGGCTTGTTGGAGAATGGTTTTTGAATATTTCCGTTGCTGTCGCAATACAATCCACCATTCTGGGTTTATCAGTCAGGGGCAGAGCCGAGACACAACGGGGACTGATACTAACCATGGATTTTGGATATGAGTAAGATGTCGCACTGGGATCCCATTGTACCGAGACTTGACCCGGCGGACATGCATATGGACAATAGCTGCCAGGTGTACATGGCTGGTCTGGACTCATGGCCCATCCGCCATTTTGACCCCCAGGCGAAACGGGGACCAGGCCAGCGTCGGTTGGGAAAGCGCATTGTCCTTGCCGTTTCTCTAGGTTGGCATTTGAAGTTGTGGTTTCCGGGACCGCTCTTATTTCCACCCCTTGTTCTCCATCCTCAACAGTCGACCTGGCAACAACTTCACGGTTGGCGCGATGTCGTTTATGCAGAGCTTCGAGGTGTTCGTGGACTCCGCTGTGTTTCGCATTGACGACAGACGCGACAAGCAGCAGGAGCGCGCTCGCGCTCGATGTGATGGTTCGTTTTCGCATTTCTGCGGATGGTCGTCAATGTTACAACTGTTGAGAGTTGAGCATCGCCTTGCGACACCGGACTGTGCTCGGAAGGGATAATGTGCGAACTCGTAAAAGAGTGACTAGGGTCAGTTGTTAAGGTAAGGAACGTGGGTGCTCGCAGAGCGCGCGACAGCGAAAGACGACAGCAACTCCAGCGACAACAAACCGAAAGCACAGAGGCAAGATCGACGAGAAGGAGTGGAAGGGTCGGTGACGATGCGGAGTGGTACGAGTAAAGGAGAATGTAGATCACCCTCTCGAGCGCAAATTGCCTGTGACGATGGACAGGCGCGCTTGGAGCCATGCAAGGCTGGCGCATTGCTGGTCCACTCCTAGCTTGAACAAGACCCACCGTTGGCACTGTTTGTTTTTGTCAATGGGGCAAAGTCAGGGATGCCGACGTAGTCGGCCTTGATCGCGTCAAGCCGCGCTCCGCTTTTCGAGGTGACAATCTCATACCGCGAATCACAAAAGCTCCGACTAGAGCTTGATTCTTGCGCCTGATCGAGTAATGTCCGTGGCCGATCTGCTTGATCGAATCGTTGGAGGAGCTGCGTCGTTGCTGTGTTGATGCAAGCTTGGAATGTTAGCAGACAAATCTCGCGTCATGATTTTCGAGCCTCGTTCCATGTTCCAGGCCCGGCAGTATGTCCATGCTCCTGGAACGAGACCGATCCATAATCATTCGTTCTTCTCGTCAGTCGGTGCAGTGCGCTGGGAAGTAAACGAATTGTATCTTCGGTTGTGGAAACTGTTCGACTGTGATACGATGGCTCACCCAAACAGTTGAGCCCACCAAATTTGATAAGCCCCCAGTGCCCCTTTGTTTTGGTCGCCCTGGTTGCTGGGGTCGGGAATTAAAACCTGGGCCGGGAAATTTGCGCCTCTCAGCCACCTGGGAATTGACGCTCGGCACAGGAAACTGCAGCCACATTTTTTCTGCCCACCCGGCCGTTCTGATGAGATGTAGTCCGTGAGATGTCGGCTTTTACATAAATACATCAATGACCTGCGAAGACGCGACGCGGGTCATCGACAAGGTTGTACGGAGTAAGCAGGTGAAGAAAGGAAGCTTCGGTTTACAGTGAGTCGAAAGATCACCTTGCGGCTTCATGTGCTGGCTTGGCAAACGGGTCGCACCTCGGCGTCACCTCCCGTGTTAGTGGTGAAAGAGCACATCGACACCAGAGTCGCGAATGGACGGACACGATCCTCCGTACGGATGCAGGATCAGGACGGAATCTGATAGCTGTACCGAGTGTTTCGTGAGCCTCACCACTAGCGGCTTGCAGTTTTCTCTGCCTGCCGCTCTCACCTGGATTGGGGAGGCAGGTCCTTCCAAGGCGATTCCACCGCAAAACCTCTCCATCCCCAAGATATGCAATAATGCTTCGCAAGTAGGATGAATTCCTCAACCTCATCCATCCATTCTAGACCTTCAATGCGTTCCTTCTCTTCTGAAGAGATCCATTTCTGCCAGATGAAGTCTATGTCAGCTGCTTCTGCACCCCCGCCGGTCCCTTGTGATTCACCGCCAAACCCATACGTGCGCAATCTTCCTATCTGTTCCTCAAGGTCATGATACTTCTCCAGAGTTTGTAGCTGCAATCCGCGACTTGCCAGGTTGCTTATCATGGTCTTGCCAAACGGATCATGCGGACGTATCGGTTCGTAGATGACAATGGCGAGAGGCACCTTCTCAGGAAACAGGTTCGAGAAGTATCGCAGTACGGCGTCGGCGTGATCCGGAGAAAGATACACGAGGCAGCATTCCGAGATTATCAAAGTTGGAAGTGTTGCGTCGATGCCAGGAAGAGGTACATCCTTCTGTGGCAATTGGCGGAGATCTTGGGAATGGACGAGATAGTCAGAGGTGACCAAAGCCGGCCCATCCTGCGGGGATGTGGCGTGTTCTGCACACACATCAACTCCTGCATGCGCCTTCGCAGCAGATGTAAAGGCATCGCTGCGCATATGAGCGATCTTCCTCCTGGTGTTTGCCTCAAAGTCAAGTTCATGGTAAACAAGGTCGAGTTTCCGTCGCTTTTGCTTCAAGCGAAAGTATCTTGTGTCGCTGCCCGCACCCAGAGAGATGATCTGTTTGCGACCCTCTTGTACAGATGACAAGAAACTGTCTACAACGCGATCGATGCCGGTGGTTCTGACATATGTCCCTGCCAATCATAAATCGACAGTTTAAAGGAATTGTGCATGTCACTGTCCTACCTCGATTCATCAGCGGTAACCGTCTTGAAACGGGACCGCCGGTATGCAAGAGCGCCACGAACGGATCTTCGAGATAGCCGGCGTCAACAGCACTTTGTCGGGAGGTTGCAGCGTCAATGTCCGTATTCTGGACGACCGCGTCATGGTTGACTTTGCGGCGTGAGTCTGGTCCTCCATCATTGGGAGAATCGGATGTGTGACCCCTTCCTCGTCCGCGAAGAGCTCCTCTCCGCAGAGATTTCAAGTTTGGTATCGACGGTGCGGACATGATGGTAGATGCTACGCCCAATTGCTAGCATTAAAGGTCACCTCTACCGCGGGTCAACCATATGCAGATATGTAGCATGGGCGAGTATGGAGGCGCCCAGAGGTAAAAAGTCAATGCGAGGCCTTTCAAATACTCAGTTGAAGTTTAATTAACAACAGTCACAATGTTCGGTGAGTGTCTTGCCACCGGTTGCGATGACGTATACGCGGGTGGAGCCGAGGTGCCTCCCCAATACTCGTAGTTGTAAGAAATCATTGTGGCATCAAGCGCAATGTGCTGTCGCTTACTGTAGCTGTGGTGCGGTAACTGTCTAATATATCACTCTGATTTAGTATTGCATGCAGGTAAGTTTATTGCATGACCATCGCTCTTCTACACTCTACGATTTTGCGGCTATGGTCTGTCATTCCTGGTGTTCTTGCTAAAGGCTCAGCGGCCTGTGCATCAGGCGTAGTTGAAATTGTTCCGACAGAGTGGACAGCTCGAACTGTTGGAGCTCTTGAACCACCTGAACAGGCAAGCACCGTGGAAGGTATTCCTGCAGGTCCCGCATCGCTTGTTGGGAATCTGCATATCAGTACCAATGATAGAATAGCAGATGGCACATTCGCTTTGTCCTTTCAATACGCCTTGCACGTTCCGTCGAAAGGCGATGAGGCCTTCAATGATGCTGCCTGTGCTGAATATGATGATCTGAATGGTCCGGAGCCACGATTGCCAGTTCTTCTCAGAGACGCCCACTCGCGTACGCGGAAAAACAGTCGGGGAATCCAGAGGATAACTCTTCGGGAGTGAGATGGCCAGAGAAATTGGCGGTGACTCGGGATCAACAGCAATTGAAGCCACTGTTTCGGCTCCGCTGAGTGATGTCTTGATCGTCAAGGGTGAATCGCCTTCATCTTGGGATTGACTCTGCACCCATTTGCTGACTGTGGCAGCGGCGGCCGTGATCAAGGCTGGCGAAAAGTACTTCTGGGTCCAGCCCTCGAGTGGCGACTTGACACGATTCTTTTGTTCTATGAACCAGCTTCGGGTGAGCCCGGGAAGAAACAGTAAGCAGCAATAGTAAAGATGCATGGCTAAGCGCTGCTCTTCTTGACCTTCTGTTTCGCTGATGCCAAGTTCAAAGTCTTTGACATTGGTCTTCGAGGCGTCAAGCGGATGACTACTGGTGATCCGGCACACATCGCAAATAATGCCGAGCAGATCGCCCACTACCCCTTTCTCTTTGATATCCGCAGTGTATAACTCTTGAAGCTTGTACGAGGCCTTTGGAAAGTGATCGAATACCAGGTTCCAGCAGAGCAAATAACCTCGCTGCGTTGGCGCATCCGTCCTCGGGGATGTCTGCGTCATGTCAAAAAGCAACTCCAGGAGCTCTGGTGGCAGATGTGCGACTTTCTGCTCCAAGGCTACGTCTAACGAGATCTGCTCTTGTTCCGCAGGGATAGATCGATGGAGTAGGTCGTAGGCTGCTCCTTGGATGGAGTCCTCTGTGGATGAAAGAAGAGGGTAGAGCTTCACATTGTGTCGCGCAGGGATCTGCGAGAGTTGCCTTCGCAGTAGTTCAGTAGTGATCCGGCGAGGTTGGTTGATCTCGTTCAATGGGTCGCTAAAGCCACTCAGACAATCCAGTAAGCCTTCTTCTAGGGACGGCTCTGCGGCCTTCCAGGCGTCCACTAGATCCTCATTCGCATCATCATATTTGGCCAGAGACCTGAGGCGCCCGCAGAGCCGGAGTGACGCATGTAGGACGGGAAGATCCTCATTCCAGCCAGTGCCGTTCTGCAAGATAGCCGCGAGGCTCTGAAGAATTCTTTCCCAATGTTCTCCATAAAGGTCTTTGACAGCCACAACGACAGGCTCAAGAAGCCTGATAGCTAGCGTTTGGAATTCTGATCCTGCTCGACCCTCGGAAAGCATGCGTACTAGAGCTTGCATGAGGAAATTCTGGCGTTGGCTAGGTATGCTCTCCATTGGCTCGGGACTTTCGGCTAGAAGTATGTCGAGAAGAATCAGCGGCCTCAATGCCATACTCGAATTGGAGGGGAAATCGGTGCCAGTTACAGCTGCAACCAACTCGTTCAATAGTTTCCGTCCTTGTTGTGAGCTGATAAAGTAATCCCGGCAAGCAGAAATCAAGCTGGCGGATAGGACGACTTCGTCTGCGCGACCTAAGTCCTTTATTTCTGCTTCAAAGGCTGAGGTGAGCGTTGTGAAGCCATGCTCGTCAACAAAGCGCGATGCAATACTGGTAAACGCCAAACCGTGATAGTACGCCTCTGGGGCCAGCGAATCTGTTGAACGGATCGCTTCTATCCAAAGCTTTATTATCTTGTCATCCTGTATCCACTTCTGCACCAGTGAATTGCCTTGGGAGAGTGCCTCTGCAGCTTCTTCCACGGCATAATTACTAGTATTATGCCAAAGGCCATCTGGCCGCTCCATGGTCAAATTCTCATTGACGACCTGTAGGGCCAGAGGATAGTAGGTGTACAGTGTTATCAACTGCTCTTCAGACTGTATCATGGAGAGGTTAGGAGCGTGCATCATCTTGGTCACGTATAGGAACAGCCGAAACAGGAAGGAATGCCCCTCAGCGTCTCTAGATAGTGTCGGAATGCTCACATGGACTGGCGAAATCATGGAGATCAAGCCGCGGAGGGGGCTGGTGATGGAAAGTGGTAGGGGCGGCCGCCTAGTGATGTGATCTTTGAGGGAGCTATCCCACTGAGTTGCGGTGGGAAGAAGTGAGCGGAGGACGTCATCTTTCGGTGATGGTAAGGCTGTCAAGGTGTCTTTGGCAAGGTCAACGAGGACCAAGGCTGAGAGAGGATCACCTTTTCCTGACAGCTGATCTGCGATAAGGGCTGCAGAAGAGACTGCCGTGGACGACGTTCCTGCCGGCGTGCTCTTTAACTTTTCTAGCAATGAGCTTGCAAGGTCGGCTGATTCATCATCATCAGAATCGGAGAGCAGGAGCAGTTTCGAGAGGAGCAGTCTTCCTATATCGCCGGAGAAGGGGAAGGGGGCGGCAATATGATCGCTGAGAAGGCTAAGCAGAAAGCGAAGAACGGCTTGCCGCGATTTTGTCCCTGTGTCTGGAGATAGCTGATCAACTAGCTTCTGGCAGATGCTCTTGTAGAGGGCGGAAGACGTAAGCTTGGGATTTCGAAGTACGCTTTTGACCGCCACCTGCGTAGTCAAGGTGTCAAGTTGTGATGGAATTCGATCCAATATGAAGGGCTCAAAATCAGAGATTCGCAAACACTCTTCTTCAGAGAGGTCACCTGCCAGTCGGCCCAATGCGTTGGAGACCCTGGAGTCATCCCCGACAGAGACCAAGGTCGTGAAGACCTGTGCTAAGCCTTTGCGTGTATGCAGGAACAATGATACCAAGTACTCTGCCGAGGGACTGGTAAGCAGCCTCAGAGCATCCGACTCTAGGAACAGTTCCAAGGACTTCGAGATCGGTTCGGTAGCGGCGACGGCTTCGAGGACAATAGCAGCACCATATGGCTTTCCATTCCGCGCCTTCAAGAGCTCAAGCGCAGTGTTGACTAAGTTCTCATCTGATCTTCGAATCACGTCAGCCGCGTATGCTTTCTCAGATGACGCAAGGTGTTGAGCTTCTAGGACGGTCCCTTTGAGACGGAATAGGTGCCGAGCGTGGGAAATCACGCTGTCCTGTGACTTGACGAAGTCCTTTGAGGACTCTGGCAGCGACATTTTCATACGATCGGCGACATTCTGGCATAGACTTGTCCAGGTAGTTTCAAAACAGGAATGCATTCCTCGGCGGAGGATACTGACGAGGATTGACGCCGCTATTTCAGCATTGCATGTACTCGGAAGTTCCCACGTATTTTGCTTGGGATCTGGCACAACATATTGAGTGACCAGAGGGAGGACGTTGTCCTCTAGTAGATTCAGCCTGGACTGGTCGTTATCCAATAGTTCCAGTAGCCAGAAGGAGATCTCGACATAAGATGACCATGCAGCTTCGAGATTCTGACGGGGCTCTTCGCTACTGGTCACGCCGGCGCGCAGAGACTCGAGCAAGCTCGCGGCATCTTCCAAACGGGCCTTGCCACCCTCTGTGACGGTGCTCCAAGATGCAACTGGAATTTTCTTGATGACCGCCTTGACATCAGACCAATATTCGGCTGGACCTCGTTGTGAGCCTTTTCGCAGAAACTGAAATAGCCGCTTTGACACCGCCGTTTTCGAGGTGTAATCCACCGTCCACATCTCGGGTCGGACTGATGTGAGACTGAGAAGAGCTGACGAGAGCTGACGAGACGAGCCGAGCTGGTTGCTGTGCAGGGCTTTACCAATGAAGCAAGCACTGATCGTCTTCCAATCCAACTCTTGGGGAATCGTATCCGCGCATGTTTTGGCCAAGCTACAGAGGGCTTTCCGCAAGGTTGGGTCCTGATGCGACGAGTATTCCCATAACTTCTTCTCTTCGAGAATGATCTTGATGCTGTCTACAACAGCACACTTGTCCGTATGGTCTGCCGGGTAATTGACCTGGATAACCTGGCTGAGCAATTGCACCGCATTTCCCACCACGCGGATGAATTTGGACTCTGCATCGTCAGGTGTGGTTGACCGTTCATCGCTCAATGTTTGAGAAGTCTGTACAAGAATCGCGTCGTTGGCGTACTCGATCAGTGCGCCTCGATAGACTTTCCATAATGCCCGCCTCTTATCTTCGGTGTTAAAAGCCGTCGAAATCGAGTCTTGTGCTGTTCGCGCAACCAGACGGTCACTGTCGTATACGCCCGAGAGCCATGCTCCGATCACTTTGGGCAGCTGGGGTGCTATTCTTTTGCCGGCAAGGGTTGTAAAGGTGCCTTGCAGAGTATGAGCGAGCTGGCGAACTCTCCGGGAATTATCGATTGAGGTCCGAGGGTACAGCCCGATCTTGTGGCAGTTAGTTGACGACAAGCAGATCAGCAGAAGACGACAAACCCAAGCATTCAACAGGCCAGTCTCGATAGCTTCACTCGCGCTTAGCGAACCCACATAGTCTTGCAGCTCCTCAAGAGCCTTCGCTTTGGTTGTGCTGTCTTTCTTCCCTAGGTTTCGTAGCGTAACAATGAGGTTGCCATTCGTGATGGTGCTCAGGTCGGGTTGTTCAGCAATATAGGATAACGGGGACGGTGTAGTTTGGAATCCGGTAGGAGCTGGGGAGCCGAAGCCGGAACCAGGTGAGGATGACCCAAATGTGGCAGAAGCAGCACGGGCGCTCGCAGCTGATGCTTGTGACTTGAACTTCTTGCTCATGCTGCGCCAACATGTGATGGTCGACAGTTGTTTCAACTCTTTGAGATTTAGCGGGGGAACCTTGTGGGGTGAATACCAAATTTTTGGAAGTCATGTAATGACGTGTGACCAGAGTTGGAGGTTGGATCCTAGGCCCCAAAGACACTTGCAGCCTGGACGCGTGCTACCGCGGCGGCAGAAAAGTTGACCCTCATCTCAACTACATGGTACACTGTGCATACAAGTATTCCAGCTCTCCTGTTCTTCTCTACGGTTGAATATCTGGCCTCTCTGAGTTGTGTACACGCATCCCGTGCCGGACCGCAGCGGAGCTGCTCGACCAGAGATACAGGGAGCGGTGGTCAATCAAGGCCACGCTCCCAACATGAAGTTCTTCATCGAGTACGACGATTGCTTTGGAAACTCAGACTGGCTGGCTGACCTCCGCATAGTGACCTCCCTATTCTCTTTCCGTATCCTCGCGTCTACCCTGAACAATATGCCTACATGTGCGATCTCAAACGGACCCTTGACGCGGGAGGTCACTGCGTTCTGGAAATGCCTTCGGGGACCGGCAAGACCGTTTCCTTGCTGTCTCTAATTGTTGCGTATCAGCAGCACTATCCTGAGCACCGCAAGCTCATCTACTGCTCACGTACAATGTCAGAGATCGAGAAGGCATTGGCCGAGTTGAGGTCGCTCATGAAATATCGTGCTAAGGAACTCGGCTTCACAGAAGACTTTCGAGGTTTGGGCCTGACGAGCAGAAAGAATCTGTGCTTACATCCGTCTATCAAGCGAGAGAAGAGCGGGGCGGTGGTTGACGCTAGATGTCGGAGTGTCACAGCTGGCTTCGTCAAGGAGAAGAAAGAGCGAGGGGAGGACGTTGAACTGTGTGTCTATCACGAGAACCTGGATCTCCTCGAACCTCACAACCTCCTCCCCCCCGGAGTATTCACCCTGGACGAGTTGCTACAGTATGGCGAAAACCACAAACAGTGCCCCTACTTCTCTGCCCGTCGGATGATGCCCTTCTGCAATGTCATTATCTATTCTTACCACTATCTCCTCGATCCGAAGATCGCGGAGCGTGTCTCGAAAGAGCTCTCTAAGGATTGCATCGTTGTCTTTGACGAAGCCCACAATATCGACAACGTTTGCATCGAGTCGCTCTCCATTGACTTGACGGAAGATTCACTGAGGAAAGCGACCCGTGGCGCCAACAACCTCGAGCGCAAGATCGAAGAAATGAAGGCGTCTGACGAGCAGAAACTGCAGGATGAATATCAGAAGCTCGTGGAGGGGTTGAGAGAAGCAGATGAAGCTAGGGCGGAGGACGCCTTCATGTCCAATCCGACGCTGCCTGACGATCTGCTGAAGGAAGCCGTGCCAGGCAATATTCGGCGGGCCGAGCATTTCGTGGCTTTCCTCAAACGCTTCATCGAATATCTCAAGACACGCATGAAAGTCTTATATGTCATACAGGAAACTCCGCCTTCGTTCCTTGCACATCTAAAAGAATTAACCTTCATCGAGCGCAAACCCCTGCGTTTCTGTGCCGAAAGACTGACCTCACTGGTCCGTACACTAGAATTGACGAACATTGAAGACTATCAGCCGTTGCAGGAAGTGGCCACATTTGCGACACTGGTTGCAACCTATGAAACTGGCTTCCTCTTGATCCTTGAGCCATTCGAGACCGAGCAAGCAACAGTGCCAAATCCTATACTGCACTTCGCCTGTCTCGATGCCTCGATTGCGATCAAACCAGTCTTTGAACGTTTCTCCTCTGTCATCATCACCTCAGGAACAATCTCTCCGCTGGAGATGTATCCAAGGATGCTCAACTTCAGCACGGTCACGCAAGAATCGTATCCCATGTCACTCGCCAGACGATCATTTCTGCCCATGATTGTGACACGAGGTTCAGACCAGCAGTCTATTACGTCCGGCTTTCAGTCTCGCTCGGATCCAGGAGTGGTGCGGAATTACGGTGCCTTATTGTTCGAATTTGCCAAGATCACCCCAGATGGCATTGTGGTCTTCTTCCCGTCCTACCTTTACATGGAAATGATCATTAGTATGTGGCAGGGCATGGGTATACTGGATCAGATCTGGACCTATAAGCTGATCTTGGTGGAAACCCCCGATGCTCAAGAGACCAGTCTGGCATTGGAGACTTATCGCACTGCATGCGAGAATGGCAAGGGCGCGATTTTACTGTGTGTCGCTCGTGGGAAAGTGTCCGAAGGGATCGATTTTGACCATCACTATGGCCGCACTGTGTTGTGTCTCGGGGCACCTTTCCAGTACACCGAGTCCAGAATACTCAAAGCACGGCTTGAGTTTTTGCGAGAGAATTATAGAATCAAGGAACAAGACTTTTTGTCTTTCGACGCCATGAGACATGCGGCTCAATGTCTGGGACGAGTCTTGCGAGGGAAGGATGACTACGGGATCATGGTTCTCGCTGACCGCCGGTTTCAGAAGAAGCGTACTCAGTTGCCTCGTTGGATTGCAGAAGAAATCACAGATGGGCAGACCGGATTGAGCACTGATGCTGCAGTGGGTATGGCTAAGAAGTTTCTGAGGACAATAGCTCAGCCACTCAGACCTGGGCAGAAACTTCCGGATGGTTCAACGAAAGGCAAAGATAGCTGGGACCTGAAAGAGTTGGAACATTTCCAGAAAGAGCAGCGACTGAGACGCGGTGAAGGAGACATGGGAAGAGAAGACGCGACGATGCACGATTACATGCACAGCGAGGTCAACGGGATGTCTGCGCAGAATGGAGCCAATGGTCATGCTGAAGAGGCCGATGAATTTGATGATGATATTGCCGATGAGGATCTTCTCATGGCTGAAGCCATGGTTGTGGAATGAACCATGGACAAGGTCCTGGCTTAAATCTTCATCTGGCCAATTCATGTTCCCGCCTTCCTGGTCCAACAACATTTCAGCCATGGCCAACTCCCGGCGAGCTTCGTCACTATGCAGCCATTGCGCACTTGTTATCTGTCAGCTCTTGTTGCCCAGCATTCCAGGATAACCTGCGATAACAGATCGGGCCAAAAGAGTTCACTACCACTGGGTCACTGTTCTCCCAGAAAGCTATACCACATATCTTAGGGTCTGAGCCTCGACATAGGCGCCTTCCGCCGTAACCGCAAGCAGCAAGATCATGACGAATTGCCAATATTGCATTGCGGCAGCTTCAAATATTTAGCGAAAGGATCTGAAAGAGTTTGTGGGGGCTCACCGTGACAACCCTGAATCATTTGGATCCTTGGGAATATGCCTCCATCCGACTCCGTGGTACGCTCGGAATAGGGGGACTATACCTGTACCCTATCGCTTGCTGCGAATCTCCTAGCGCTTCTCAAGGGGTTTTGAAGACAGCATTGATCAAACGTGCAAGCAGCAAGGTGATTTGATTGGCAAGATCATCATCACGGGTCATTTCAATATTGACCTCCCCGACATCGACTCTGAAGGGAACACTCATTGATCAGTGGAAAAGTGATGTCTTTTCGGAGATAGTAGTTCCAGAGACCTGCCTTGGGAAACGGGGCTTCTGGAACACTTGATGCCAGTGAGGGCATTGGTGAAAAGGCAGCGGCCGGGGTCCTCCTGCTCGTCTGGTCAGCAATTGTCAAATAGGCCATGCTGGGTTTTGGCTCACCTGCCATGACCTCGTACGGCCGCAACAGGCACGTCGCCGCCAGTGCAGTCCCGTCAGCGGTGGCGTCAGCCTGCTCGAGTCCGATCAAAGGCCATTAAGAACGCGTATGATGGCTTTCTGCGAGCACTTTAAGAACCGCGCAACCTGTTCTGCTCTGATGGATAGCCGCAAATGCAACGATGGCACTCAGCAGCAGACGAGTTCGCAGAGCTTGCTTTCCAACCACACTCTTGAAGCTGTTGCCCAAATCATTGAAGTCTTACCACGGAGCTAGTACTTTCAGATAGTGCTCGAAGCATTGTGCGATCTCCTGGCTCTGCAACCCGCAGTTGGCTCCTTGACAGCAAACGTAGAGCCTTGCTCTGTGCTCTGTCGCGGTTGGTTTTGACCATCCCCCGGCTCACAGTGCATACTCGAATCTTGAGTGAAATTGTCCGGTCACACCAGCGACCGGTTCACTCACAGCGGCAATAAGTAGACAGCCTCTCGTCGCCTGCATCCACGCCAGACACTGTACGTATAGGTACGCCGTCTTTACAATTCAATTTGCGAAGCCGGCTGTGTTCTGCTTCAGTGATTGCGCCAGAACTAGTCTCGCAACAAAATACCAAAGCTATGATCAGCATCAGTTGCAACGGCGAGTATCGCCTATAAGAAATAGATGAGCCCGGAGAAGGTCGAGAAAATACATTCTGAATGAGCGAAAATGAGGTAACTGACCGACACTTTTCACTTTGCCTTCTGTTGCGGCAACGAAGAGCCAGGCCCCTGCATTCCCGAGCTTCGCTCAAAGCTGTCCGAGATGGTAACAAGTCAAGCTAAGTCTCCGCTTCCTATGCCAGGAGAACAGGCTCACTCCATGCATATCTCCATCAGATCTGCAAAACACTTGCCGGTGAAGTGTTCCAACCGCTCTCCTGGAGCTATTCTTACTTATCGACTTCCTCCACCTGCTCTTGCACGACATCCCCTTTTCTGGCCTCAAATACTGTTGCCGAGTCGATGCCACTTTTTGCCACAAACTTCTCTTCAAGTCCGAAAAGCCGAGTCATCTCTTCCAGGGTGCGTCCGCGTGTCTCGACCATGGCGTAGCGGACAAACAAGAAAGCAATCACACAGATCCCCGAGTAAATTATGTATAGTCCCCATCCGATAGCATCTCCGATCGGAGGGCTAGCCTGTGCAACGATGTAACACCCAGCCCAGAGGCTCATCGTAGACAGAGCGTTGCCTTTTGCTCGCAGTTGAACTGGCCAGATCTCACTTGCGTAGGTCCAGCTGCCGACGCCCCAGCTGATGTTGAAGAAGACATAGAACAAGTAAGGGAATACGACAATAGCATAGTTGCCACTCGAGCCAGGGTACTTTTCTGCATGCCACTGGAGGACTGTTTGCTGTTAGCTTGGCACTCGCCGTCGGGTAGATGAAGAAGTCTACCAGTGATGCCAATCATGGCGCCCATCATTCCAACCACACCAACCTGGAGCCACGTCTTTCGTCCGAGCCTGTCGAAGACGAAGATTGGAATCCAGGCGAAGACAAACAGAACAACCCCGACGCCGCCTGTTGCCAGGTTGCGAGTATGGGCAGACCTGATACCGCCACGCTCATACAAGCTTGGGGTGTAGTACAGCTGCAAATTGAATCCGTCAAAAGTTGTTCATCCGGGCATGGCTCAAAGGACAACTCACAATCGAATTCGTGCCTGTTATCTGCTGGAAAAACTGCACCCCGATGCCAACCAGGGTTACCCGTAAGACGGGCCAAGTGAACATGTCGCTCCAAGACGCCACGGAAACGGTTTTTTCGAATGCCACTTTCTCCGCAATCTCCTGCATCTCTACTTCGGCAGCCTCGTCTCCATGCAGCCGTGCGAGCACCTCCTTGGCACAGTCATGTCGATCTTGCTGAACGAGCCAACGCGGTGAAGGGGGTACCCAAGTCCAGCACCCAACGGCGAGGATGGCAGCAGGGACAATCTGAATGGCTAAAGGAATGCGCCACCAGTCGGGCGTGTTGAGGTATGAGAAGCCATAATCCAGCCAGAAAGCAATAAGCTCTCCCAAGCACAGAATCATTTGTTCGATACCGATGATTCTGCCTCGCAAGTTTGCTGGGGCGATCTCGGACACATATAAGGGTACTCCTGCCGCGCATGCCCCTACTCCGTAGCCAAGAAGAACGCGGCCAACAGTGATGGTTGGAACATCATAGGAAGCAGCTTGGACGATGGCCCCGATGATGAAGACGATGCTAGAAATGGAGAGGGTCCGTTCTCTGCCATAGTAGTCCGCCAGGTAGCCGATGCTCATGGCCCCGATAAAGCACCCGATACTAGTCCGCTCTGTTAGCCTCATGCCGTCCTGAATGGTCTGGCAGTAACCCGCATCTTACTCGTATAAAGACACGACAGCACCAGTGACCCAGGAGTTTGCAGGCTTCATGAGATCAATCCATCTCTCGTCAGCCACAATGATCCCCATGACTCCTTGATCATAGCCGAAGAGGAGGGCTCCCAGAGACACGAAAGCAGTAACGAGGTAAACATATGACAAGTTTGCTGGTCGGGGGCTCGCAGCATAGTCCTGACGAGGCCGGATGAGCTTGACTTGTCTGATGGAGAACATCTCTTGAGCGGCCGCGATGCGGTCTGAAGGCGGAAGAGGTCGAAGTCTAAGAATACTGAAGGGAATGGACAGCAGGCCCGAAGGAACTTATACTTCTTGTGAACCCTTTCCTCAATAACTTCTGTGGCAACTCTCCTGTGGTGGAACCCTTGGCCTCGCGACTGTTTGGCCGACCATTCACACGAGCATCGGGAGTTGATCATCGGAGTTGCTAACCCCAAATGAATCCGAACTGGTTAGCCTCCGCCTCCTCCGCAATGTTGCCCTCCGCAATGTTTCTCTCCCGGAGATCGGCAGACGCACACGCTGGCTATGGCTCCGTCGCTTGTGCCGCTCCATGCAAGGCCTGAGTGTCGTCGTGCATCCAATTCCAGGATTCCTCTAGCTGCGCTCGTGCCATGGAAGTTGGCCAGCCGGTAGAAGCCTCGGTGTCAACCAGGAGATCTCGCAAAAGGTACTGCTCCGACCTGGATTCAAAACGATCTCCAACTGCGAGCGGTCAAAGGACGAAGCACGAAACGAAAATATCAGGGACTTACACAACGCAATAGCCATGCAAGCAACCAACTTGGCCGACGGGTTTTGTGGGTTTGAGCAAGCTATTCCGCATAACATCTTAACGTCTTCTGTCACAATATACTGTACCTCCATCATTGTCTGCCTATGCAGAGGGCCAACACGTGGTAATGGTCGATGCGCTATCAGCAGCAAATGCGCCAAAGTGATGTACTGCCAGCCCATCACTGTC
Organism: Phialophora chinensis; assembly: GCA_016109575.1. NCBI lineage: Eukaryota > Fungi > Ascomycota > Eurotiomycetes > Chaetothyriales > Herpotrichiellaceae > Phialophora > Phialophora chinensis. The sequence continues at coordinate 1,092,703 of JADWPU010000013.1, forward strand.
CATGGTCAGAGATGCTCAGCGACAAATCTGCGGCAACGCTCACCGTGGCAATCCATATGGAGGTAAACATGTGGGAAACTGTCTCCACAACCAGCATCTTGGTAAACAGGATCAAAGGCTGTCGGCCGGGCCGTTTTCCATAGTTCGATTTCTTCCATCAACTGCCTATGCCCCGCCAAGCTCGCACATTCATCACCAAAGACAAATTGCTGCACCTTGCCGCATTGATATGTCGCTCTCAACGTCCACGACCAGTCATCACAAGAGTCCGGCGGTGCTTCCGGCAAGCGGAGTTTGAACGGTCTTTGGAAGCTCAACGACATGAAGATCTCCTGCCTGAACGCTGCCCAATAACAAGCCTTCCTCAGAGGCGTGACTGGTGAAGGAGACTGAGCCTGAGAGGCGTTAATGATCGCTTGTGTTCCAAAAAGATGCTTTTGAGGATCGGAGCCGAAAATGGGCACTGTCTGGAATCAGCAGCCGAGCAGATTGCCTGCTTGCGCACTGACCGTCCATTTCCTCCAGCAAGCGTAAAACAACAATTGCAGCCAGAAGCTCGTCGTCACGAGCTGCAGCTGTCTCACCAAGCCTGGGGATCAAAGTCTGCAGGCAGGCGTGATAGTAGCGGTCTGCGGTGTAAGGGTCGAAATCGGAAGTACGACTTCTGTGGCGCGCGGCCAGCGCCAACATCGCATTCGCCAACGTCGCATTCCGGCGGGCTCGAAGTGGAATAACGTATGCAAAATGTCTGTCGACGTCGCTGAAGTCAAAGAAGCATGCACACCTGTCGATGAAATACCTCACCAATTCGGCGGACTTTCTCGTTGAAAATATCGAACCGACATCTCTGGCTTCCAGCGGCTGTATCAGAGGCACCACAGGGGACTCATCGAATGGTTCTGGTGGCACATTACGAGATATTGTATTCGGAGGCAGAACGTGCAAGAGGACCTGGCCAGCGCAGCTTGGTCTGGTCTCCAGTCTGCAGGTTTCAGTAGCTCTACCTTCCAGCGTTGGCTGTGCTTCGTGAACGAAGTCGACTATCCAAGATCAGTATAGGAAGACTGCAAATGAATTAAGCTACCTTTGGGCGGCACGGGGACCCAAGTCTGATGCTGGCCGAAGTAGGCTGGTCTGAAGGTATGTCCAGACGGCCTAGGTTTGCGGACGCACAACCGACCAGCTTTCTGACAGCGCCCGCATTGGCCCTGTTGGCTATCACCTGGGACACATCAGCACCTGCCGCTGCAAACCTTGTAGATAGTACATTTAACGTGTTTTTGCCGACAATGTTCACAGGACATGCCTAGTGGCGAGATCAGAGAACGTCGGGATGAGGTTGACTACTGCCGATTTGCGGAGAACGTATTTTCATGGCGAACTGGGTGATCGGGGACTCATTGCCCCTTTTGTTCGATTCGAGATACACCGGTCCGAAACTGCTTTTCTAAGGTTTGAACTTGCCATGGCAGCTGGATCTGGAAATTTCCGGTGTAGATCTTGCGGGTCGCGAGGGGTGCGTGCATGATGCAGGCGGAGTAGGGAGCAGGGGGAGTAAGTGGGGATACGTCGATATGTGTCGAGCATCAAACTCCACCGTCTGGCTTCCGAAGATTTATATTCCTGCGCCAAACAGAGGGGGAAATATCTCAACATTTCCATCCTTCGGCACGTACTGATCACTCTTTTCTATCACCAAGAAACCACCTGATCGGTATGCCTCATGCAGAGTCTCCTGAGCCTGAACATCCCTCCGGGGAGAAATTGTTCGTCAATGATGGTCCGTTGGCGGTAGGTGAATATACCGACCTGCGGCCAACGACACTTGACACTCCGATTGAGGAAGCGAGGAGGCGATATGCGGAAGACGGGTATCTCTTCGTGAAAGGCCTGCTTCCCAAGCAGGATGTTCTGAAAGCTAGAGAGGAATACTTCAAGCTGCTTGCCCCAAGTGGTGTTTTGAAACCTGGAACACGACCCGTTGACGGGATTTTCGACGATACCAAGGACAAGCTTGATTTCCCGGGGATTGGAGCTGGTTTTGCTGATTCCAATGGGCGCCCTACCGGCCCCCATCCCGAAGTAGCTACCTTGTTTGTCGATTTAGCTCTCCGGGCGCATACTGAAGACTGGTACAAGGAGGATTTCTGCAAACATCCGGCACTGCGGGAGTATATCGCGAAGCTGACAGGCTGGGGGGATGACACCATGGGAATCAGGAGAACACTCTTGCGGAACAACACTCCGGGGAATAAAGCCATTGGGGTGCATTATGACCAGATATTTCTGAGACATGGTGAAGATACTGCGGTGACTGCTTGGGTCCCGATGGGCGATATCTCACGGCAAGGTGGCGGATTGATCTACATCGAGAAAGGTCACACTCTGGGTCTTGAGATTGAACAAGAGTTCACGGCGAAGGCCAAAGCTTCCGGCTTGACAGCCGAGGAAGCTAAGAATGCCTTCAATCAGAACATGATGAGCGGTGGCTTGCTTGCAGACGGCCCTTCAGGGTTTGGCAAGCAATGGAATCGCCGTTGGCTGTTGACGGCGTATGAGGCCGGTGACGTGGTGCTGCACAATGCATATGCCGTATGACTCAAATCCCCGCTGGGTGACGGATGCTGACATTTGATAGATCCATGCCTCGACAATCAACCACGACCCCGATAACAAGATTCGACTGGGGACAGACCTCCGATTCGTCAACCAATCTCGACCCTGGGATACAAGATGGGCGAACGATTATGCCTTCGGTGACGGCGTTTGAGCCCGTCTTGACGACGGGGGACTCCAGGTTATGAGCAGCTTCTCTGCCTTTACTGGGCATTGTAATGGGAATGGGTGTAAAGCCGAACAATGACGGAAGACAAAGATCCTGGCACACTCAGAAGTCGCTTATGACCACACCTACTCCCTTGACTTGGGCCATTTCGAGCAATTTGCCCGCCATGGCAAGATCCATGATCCCCAAGCCCACGCATTTGAATATGACGTTCTTATTTGTCGCAAACAGGTCGGATCCTTGGAGCTGCCCTATTTCGACGAGCTGGTCTGCTGTGACATGTGCGTTGATTAGTTCCCCCGCTTCAGCGAGACATCCTTCTTTCGTGTCAACGTATATGCAGTCCCCCGATAGAAGAGTTTCAGAATCAATCTCCTGCATCGATGGCTTGTATGATCCTATCAGCGAGATGAACCGGGCTTTCGCGTCCAAATAGCCTGATGGAAAATGTGGAGTCGTTGCTGGAGTGCAGCAGAAAATGACGTCTGAAGCCGTGAGCAGTTCGCGGAGTCTTGGATCGAAGTCATCGGATGTCCTTAGAAGTAACCCAAACGAAACTTCAGGGTACTGTTGACTCAAATCTGCGAAGAGCTGTTCCATTCTCCGACCGCCGCCCCTGTTCACAACAGTGACACACTTCACGTCGCTGAGCAGCAGAGCAAGCTTGACGTGCCATTCTGCCTGTCGTCCCGCACCGAAAACCACAATATTCTTCTTCGGCTCGGGCCATCGTACGTAGGGTATCATGACGGCCAGCGACGTTCGGAATGCGGTGACCTCCTCAGCGTTCAATAGCCCGAGCAGGTCTCCCTCAGGCGCAAACACGTTGATACAGCCCTTCAATCCCTTCGAACTGATAGTGACGATCTTGATGCCTGTAGAGGTCGTGATTGAAGATGGCATAAAGAGCGAAGTGTTACCGAGCCTGGTGACGATTGATTCCCGCTCGGGCTGATGGAGCGTTCGTTCGGAAGACAAAGCATCTTTGCTGGTAGAGTATGCACGGAGAACATCGTGTAGGCTGGTAAGAAGACGGTGGCATTCTACCACTGAGATACTAGAGAGAAGGGAGTGGACGTCTCGCTCTTTCAGGATGATCATGGTTGACTACTAGAGTTATACAGGAAATCAAGATGGTGTTCCATTCCGAAAGGAAGGCCCAGCAGATTGCGCGATGTCATACTAGGCGGCCGTCTCCGGGGCATCGAAGGGAAGGTCTACCGGACACTCTCCACTCCCCGTTTCGTCCAGTGACGCCCCATCATTGGTTTCCCGAGCCAGACGCAGATTGTAGTGAATTGTTGAATGACTCGTGGCAGAGTCCGACGACAACGTGTTCTCGTCTAAGAAATCACTCTACGGGGATCTAATCGCAGGTTCCGCATGTCCATACTTGACTGTATGATCTTTGATTCTACTAATTGACAGACGACAACCAGCATCACCCAGTTCTCCCTTCAAGGGCGGTATCATAACACAAAGTCAGCCGTATCTGTCGTCAAGAAGAGAACGGTCTACAATTTTCAACCAGCTCCAATTCAACCAATCGCTCATGCCAAAGGCAGCTTGGTCCCATTACGGCTCAAGACCGTGAGGCCTGTGTCGATACCCCAGCCAATGTTGTTGAACTCGACGTACATGTCGGCAATTTGCTTGTCGGCGGTAATCTCGAAAAGGTTGAATCCATTCACTGGAATTTTCTTGCTTCCGATTCCAGCCATGTTCCAGTACCACAGGACATTCGTACAACCAGCGACCAAAGTCTTGTACGTTGTGATGTTGGTGATCGACGGTGCAAGGAGAACCCCCTGGATGTACTGAGTTTTGCCAGAGAAAGTAACTGCGCCGATCTGCCTCACGTTAGCAGGAGCATGGAGCGATGAAGAACCACAATCTTACCGGATGTCCAGCAAGCATATTGATCGAGTCCGATTTCTCGAAGAAGTCGGGGCCGATTAGAGCTTGGGCGGTGGCGTTCGAAGCGTCGACATCTGGGTGGTCGAGGATGCTGACGAACTTGGCGACAATGTCATCAGCGTCCGTCTGCGTTAGGCAACCGCTTCCTCGCCATGAGGGACGTGCCCCGTGCCAGTCTTTCCAGCTAGGTAAGGCTGCGGCTGTGCAGGCGAGAGCAAGAGGTGCCAAAATGTTTGAGAACTTCATGGTGGTAGGTAGAGGGTTATGTTGAGGGGTAGCGAGTTATGCAAGCGCAAGTGCTTAATAGTAATACAAACGAGTGACTTGAGTGAGGAAAGAGGATGGCTTGTGAGCGGGCGCCTTGCTACAGAGATATCACCTCACCATCACCAGGGAGACATCGAGACTTTTGTATCTTCAGCCACCGGCCAAGACAATCTGCCACAGGGAGCAGAAAGATTGGCACCGGCCATAATCATTTGCGACAAGCCATATCTGAAAACACTTTCGCACCTCCTCCGATTGCCTTGTGCCAGCCGTGTCTGGAATGGTCCAATAGGTCTGCATGAAAGTTCGTTGCTGAGAGTTGAACTCAAGACACGTTAAGATTTGGCCAAGGCCGGGTATCGGTACAACTTGTAAGGATGTCGGCGAAGTCGACGCTTCATGCCCGCGATCTGCCAGGATATCTCATACTTGTTTCAGCACGGTAGCCATCCAGAAGAGCATACTTCCAGCCTCGAGGGCTTGGCCAAAAAGTTCGCAATTTCCCAACCATGATGTTGTGCGACTACACAGTAGATCTCGACTCGTCATACTTGGATCATCCTTGACTTCGAAATGGGATGCGTCTGACACCGGATATCAGCGGCGAATCTGGGGCCTCTCCAAATTCCATATCCGTTTTCAGACCCGAGCATCTCGCCATTTGACCTGGGTTACGACTGAGCCATTCTGAGCTGTGGCTGTGTGGTCCTGAGCTCGGTTGGCCAGCCCTGAGGCGCGTGGGCGCCTTGAGTCTGCGAAAGGCTCCCACAACTTGGCCCCCGGCTTGCCACTCTTTTGGTGTTTCACATATTCGGAAGGCGCAAGCCCCTGCCTAATCCCGGTTGTTGTTGCCAGGAGTGCCCTGGCTGCCCTCGATCAACGAGGATTAGCCAATCTGGCCTAATTAGAGGTTGGTTTAAGATACAAGTGAGATGTAGAATCAGGTGCATGAAGTCCCATGCAACACTTGAAACAGACAACATTACCCCAGACCCCGCAATGTTCCGATCTCTTTGGAGAACTGCTGCGGCAGGTGCGGATGGGTTTTACAAATGCTACTTTTATTCGGGAGATACTCCGAGTTCGATAACGGAGTCATTCTTTGGCGCGTCCGAGGGTGACTTCTGCAATTCTCAGTAGAAGAGTAGTGTGATTCGCGCTCAACTGACTATTAAAGAATAGGACTGGTTCAGCCTGGTCATGCATAGCAGTGGTACGAGATTATTTCGCTTTTTTCCTCTCCTCGACTTCAGCGTCGATCACAACCAAGCTCTGAAGCCCTTCGTTGTCAACCTTCTGTTTACTGACCACAAACACGGCAATGAATTCGGCCTCCTCGTCTCCGACGTTTTCCGATCGCACGTGGTGACAGCCAGGTGGCTCATACCAACTTTCTCCAACAGAATAGATCTTCGGACCGGTGCCTTGCGAGTCAGGGTCGTGGTGAGGACAGACCATTTGGTTTAACATTTTACCCTTTGTCATCGTGGCCACGATTGCCGCGCCGCCATGGGTATGGGGTGGTGTTGCCGCGTTGACCGGCGCGTTCACCTTCAGGCCGAGATAATAGTGATCTGGTATGTTGGATGGCGACTCGTGGAAAGCGGGAGCAACAGTGGGCATTGGTCTCCTATACGACGTTAAGCTCGGACAGGGTGCAGGAGGTGGGCACAACAGAGAACGAACCCTGCAACTGTCCACATGCCGTCCTTTTTGACGACTTCCTGGTCTTGCCACCGCATGTTCATGTCAACAGGCATCTTGTCGTTCTCAGAATCAATTTTGCTTCAGTGTGTTATTAGTAGGACGGGAGAGTGATGATGAGAATGGAAGACCCTGAGGTGAATTTACACTATTTTTATAATCGTTCATACCCTGCTCCCGGAGGTTACCAGCATTTCCATGAGCCACATGGATGAGGACCTCGCACTGCTGGCTCGTATTGAAGAGGAGCTTGCATGTAACTCTGTTGCGGAACTCGAGTTCGAACCCAATCAGCGGGCGACGTGGGTCACCGAATACCCGTGGTTGTTGATATCTCATTGGCCACGACGGAGAAAGGGTATTAGAGCTCAGTTGACCTCGTCTGGCGTCCGAGCTGATGCAATACTATGTAAATCGTCCCATGGTCCAAAGTCTGCTTTTCCGCCGGGCAAGTTATGGGCTATTGCTGATGTCGTAACTTCACCAAAGCAGCAAATCCAACTAGGAGGCCGCTCATCGGTAATCGTCCACGACGATTGAAATGGTCACTGGTTTGTAACACGTGTATCTTCTCCCAGAAGACGCCGGAATTGTCGCCGTGTGGTTACCATTCATAAAGGAAGACGATAAAGGCTGTGCAAAGTCGAAACGTGGATCACGGCAAAACGCGACGAAATGGATGCTATCCGCTTACACCCACACGATGGTGATCCATCTCAATCCTACTCTGAAGCCAACCCTGCTCCCGCCACGGCCCTCATCCTTGATCATAAAGTTCCAATCCCTCAGCCACAACAACCTGGAGAAATGTTGGTGCGTGTCGAAGCGACGACCGTCGTTCGAGACGCTCTGACCTGGCCAGAGACCTATCACAAAGAATACAATATTTTGGGCAACGATTTTTCCGGAACGGTGGTCTCTATCAGCGAAGATTCTCAAAATTCTCTGTTCAAGCAAGGAGACGAGGTCTATGGCATGACAGCGGCATCGCGAGCTGGAACGTGGGCCGAATATGCGGTGGTGTCCACAGAGGAAGCGTGGTTGAAGCCCCGGTCTCTCACATGGGCCGAAGCCGCAGCTGTACCTTTGAGTGCCTTAACTGCATATCAAGCACTCTTTGACAAAGCTGGCATTATGCCGCCTGATTTCAGCCACACTCATGAAGTAATCGGATCTCGTACCGGGGGTGGTAGAGAAAAGAAGGGGCGTCTGTTGGTTAATGGAGGTGCAGGTTGTGTCGGGATCTATGCAGTGCAACTGGCCAGCTTGGCCGACTTATATGTCGTCGCAGCGACAAGGTCAAGAATCCGCGATGAAGAGTTTCTGAAACGACTTGGTGCAGATGAAGTGGTCGAGTATGGCGATCTCGTCAAAGGCTCACGGAAATTTGAGACTATCATTGACACAGTTGGCGGAAAGGGTCTTGAAACCTGCTGGTCTCTGGTCGCCGAGTGCGGCACCTTGATATCTATCGACAGTGCAAGCTACGATTTTGTGCGGCGTCACCGCGATTCCGGACTAGCCAGAGGGAAAGAAGCCGTCAATGCTCTCTTCTTCATTGTGGATCCTTCGAGAACTGGTCTGGAACAATTGGCAAAGGCCCTGGACTCGGCCCTTCTGAAATCCTTTGTGGCGCGCGTGATGCCCTTGGCGGATGCAAGGCAGGCTTACACGTATTCTCCGAATGCACCTACCGAGCGAGGGAAAATTGTTCTGGTGCCTCAACATAGCAGACGAACCCACACGTAATCTAGAAGAGTTTCACAGCCTTCGATCAGCTTTCTAGCTAGGTGAACTCCGACAACGATGGGGTTGGCGTTGCCTCGATAACTATATCATCGAACTGAACCAAAGGCTCAAGATCCGTGGTTATCAGCAAAGAACCAGGTCGTATCCGCTTGTATGTCACTTAGATGAAATTCAGTGTCGAGAATCTCCAAGAAAGGCATAGCTAGGCAAGCATTCGAGCTTTGAGAGACATCAAAGCCTGGATTGAGGGATGGTTGTATATTGCAGTTGGGAGGGATTGTGCCCAAACACCGAATCCGAGGGTGATCCTGGGAGGATTTTTCTAGTACTTCTCGTGCAATGGTTTGGATCTCTTGCACAGTCGTCTGTGCCTTCGGCCAGATCTTTGAAAGCGATTTGATATACCCAAGGCTCATTTTGATCTGATGTCGAGCGACTGCCAACTTCTGACCAGTCAAAAAGAATTTGCAGGCCGACAGAAGTGAGATTGTGCCAGTGGCAAGCATACAGATCACGAAAGGTGTATGCGCATACGGTCGTATTGGTAAGGATAACAACCGGATCTGGGCCTCGATCGATTGGAGGCAACGTGCCGTGTGTATTGTCTCGTAGTCAACAGTGGAGCAGACACTGTTATCTGGAGCGTTTGACATACAGCTTGATATCCGCTCGACTGGATTGGGTACAAGCGCCGAGAATTGTCTATGGTTTGACAGTGTCAACCTAGGCAAAGGTAAGTTGATATATTCCCAAAGGGCTCAGTCAAATACTATAACAGCCAGATATTGCAATCAGAGAAGGCTATTGCAGATAACTCGCTAGATGAGTAGACTTACGCATGGATTGCCATGTTGGCCTGGAACATCAATTCATCGAATTCACCATCCCTAGAGAGAATTTGGCGTTTCGACTCCGGGAGAAGGAGCAGCCACCCCTCAATCACAACATCTATCATCTCAACAACTTTGGAAAGGGAATCGTCCGAGGTGTTCCGCTCGAGACCTGCCATTACTGTGTAAAGGTCGTGGGTAATACCAATCAGATAGGCAAATGACGAGTAGACTTGGTTATTGGCTGAAAATTCCCGAGAATCGAATTCGTCCAGAGTTTTTGGAGGAGGTATTGCCTATAAGTAGTTTCACTGTAAGTTGATGTCAATGGCCTGGGAAGTGGTGAAGAAATACCCCAGACTCATATTCTTTTTCTTCGCAAGGCAGCTCGGTAGTAACATCCACACAATACGTTGGGCAAATCCGTACGTGCTTAATGGCTGCATACCACGACTCCACGATGTATAGCTGCCACCACGTTCTTCTCCAGCTTTCTTCCAGCACCGAATCACCATGTCCATGCTGAGTTGCAAAACTCCGTCGGTGCATTTCGAGCTCCACTGCTAGCTCTATCGCCCGATCCATCTCTTCCCGGGAACGAACATGTTCGCCGCACCAGTAAAGTGTGATAGAGTAGATGAGACGATATTGTACTGTGAAAGGACCCCGCGAACATTGTTCCGTGGGCACACAAACGTTGATAACATCCTCGACCGGTAGTTTACCCTCTTCTGATCGAGCGTACAACGATCCGACGAACCGCATAACCGAAATTAGAGGCTTCAGGCTGATTAGCCTAGAAGAATCCTCCAACAGTCTTTCTAGATGTGCCTGTGGGAGGACGCACGGATGCTGTCGATGAAAATGCTTGTAATAGAGATCAATGCATGGATCTCCCCGAATATTTAGAGACTCGGCGGGCACGAAGTGCGGGATGGCTTCAGCAGAACAAGGCCTTTCGCCGCCGGGAGTGGACGGACTTGTCTGTATTTGTGACATGCTGGTGGTGTCGAGTGGCGGAAGATTCTGTGTTCCGTCTTGCGGGCGCTGCAGTCTCTGCGGAAACGGAAATGCAGACTCGAAAATACGTTCGAGGCTGGTTATTCGTGACTCAGTTGCTGCAAGGCCACGTCGTGCAGCTTTGGCAGTTCGGGTGAGACCACCTCGCCGGGATTCCGCATATTGACATTGTTCACGTCGAGATGTGCAGCGACCGCACTGAGGTTTTTCGGCGTCACATCTGACATGTCGAGTCCGACACTGAATGCACGCAAGGGAGACTCGAATGGCTCCACCGCGCAGAGGCGATGCTGGGCATTGTGTATTATCCATCCTGATAGAAGCTGGCTTAAAGATCCCAGCCTCGAAGGCCGGAGAACGATCGCGGTATTATGTCCATATGCACCGGCCTTGGCATTCCGTCTTTTTCCTTCCTGCAAGTCTTCAACGTGGCCGGCAATCCGGGTACTCGGGCGAGTCAGCAAAGGGGAATGCTTCCTGCCACCGAGCCTGACAACCACGCTTTTCCGCGGGGACTAGACCGAAACAGGAAATATTCCTCTATACGGCGATCGGGGATTGAACCCATCGCATGAGGCGCAGCGTGACACCCGCGATCATACTCTATCTCCTGAACGATTGAGTCGTCCATCAAGTCTGCCAATTCTAGTTGAGACAGTCATGCGCGTCGTCTTGACGATTGAAGTTGATGCGACCTCGCAATGCACGATTTCAGGAAGCAGACGACGTCGAGCGGAAGTCTTTGACCATCCCCGAATACCCGTCAGTTGGAGCGAGTTCCTAACACAAAGGGATATTTTCGCTCATGCGGGACCCCAACATGAACAGAACAACAGGCTGTCTTCAATGTATATCAAGCACTCTCGGCTTTGTCGGGCTCTCGGTGATACTTGAGTATCCATGTCCACGACCCACAGAGGTCTATATAAAAAACCTCGACAACTCACCTTGACACATAATCCAAGTCTGCAATACCATCAACAAGCAAACAATCCGAGAAGCACAGCAAGAACTCCTTCAAGATGCAGCAAAGAATACTGGTCGTGGGTTCGGGGTTCGCTGGCATGTGGAGTGCGCTTGCCGCTAGGCGGCTGATTCATCTCACCCAGGGGAAAGCCAGTGGGATCGACGTGACAGTTGTAGCACCCGAACCAAGACTGGTCGTGCGACCGAGGCTCTACGAAGCAAATCCAGCAAACATGAGTGCCCCCCTTGCCGATCTTTTCAGCGCAACAGGTATCAAATACGTTCAAGGCAAAGTCGACCTCATCCGGCCGGCACAACAGGAAGTGGAAGCTGTAGACACCACCGGCAAACGGTCGACACTCTCTTATTCCAGGCTGATCTTGGCGACCGGAAGTCGTTTGGTGCGTCCGAATATCCCCGGCCTCCGCGAGCATACTTTCAGCATTGACCAAATCGACGAAGCAGCAGAGCTTGAAAAGCACTTGAATAGCCTGGCCTCCCTTCCTGATACTCCGGAGCGCAACACAGTCGTCGTTGTTGGTGGCGGATTTACAGGGATCGAGATCGGGGCTGAACTTCCAGCCCGATTACGCGCGATTCTCGGCAAAGATACCAAGGTCCGCATTGTCATCGTCGAGCGGAATGCCGATATTGGACCTGAGCTTGGGCCCGGCCCGCGCCCAACCATCATCCAGGCGCTCACGGAACTTGGAGTGGAAATGAAGCTTGGAGCAGCGGTGAAGTTAGTCGAGCCCAGCGGTGTAGTCACCTCCACTGGCGAGACAATAAGCGCTCTGACTGTCGTTTGGACTGGTGGAATGGCAGCCGACGAGCTGACAAGGCAGATCGATGGCAAAAGAAACCCACAGGGCCGGCTAATCGTCGACCGTGATTTGCGAGTTCCATCCGACGATAAGATATTTGCCACAGGCGACACAGCCTTCGCCATGACCGATGACCAAGGAAATCATACAATGATGTCCTGCCAACACGCCACGATTCTAGGCCGCTCAGCAGGACATAATGCCGCGGCTGATCTGCTCAAGATCGATACACGACCATACTCGCAGCCCAGCTACGGGACTTGTCTTGATTTGGGCCCATGGGGTGCGGTTATTGGTGCAGGCTGGACCCGGGAGACGATGATGTTGGGCCTGGAAGCCAAGGCCGTCAAACAATGGATCAACAGCTCTTTGATCTATCCACCAAAGGCAGATCAAGATGAGGCTTTTGCTCTTGCCGATCCCGCCTATGAAGTCCCGAATCTGGACTTGTCCTCGTTATAAGAAGAGTTGCGCTGTCTCGCCAGGTGCTGAAGCTAATTCAAGTCGGATTTCAAGTAGAAACCTTGCCATTCCTTCATAGATTCGACTCATAGATTTATCTTCTGCCCCCAAGATCACTGAGCGGTGAATTGCCACGAACGCGAGAAGAGGCATCAAATGCAGTGTTGAGGATGCCTAGATACCAAATTATTTCGGCTCGGCCAAATCATATCCCTTCAGGAAAACAATTTTAATTGGTATTTCTCTGTGATCGAACGAGAAGGCCAGGGAGTACGAAGTATGGAGTAGTGATACTCCGCATGAGACCCGAAACTGCTCCATACCCCAGAGCTCGAGAGGTGGCCCCCAAAGTCTGATGAGATTAGAGGGTCTGTTCGCTTAGGCGCGCCGCAGTCGCGGTTTGATAGGCAACCAATACTCTGTACGAACTCAGGAGTGTCACAGCTCTCTTCAGGTCACATCCTGCTGTTTGGTCTTTTATTCAATACGGACCGGAACCTTCAGCAAGGTTTCTTGGCAGGGTAGCGACTTGTCTCGCTAATCAGAAGCCCATGATGCATGATTCTCTGCTATACAAGAAAGACATCCGAACCTGATGGCATGCTGGCGGCTGGGCGATGGAAGACCGATCAAGACGACACTGCTGGATTAGATGATGGCCAACGGGCTGTGGCTGCGATCGGATATACCACCGAACCTCGCCTCCCTTTCAACTCAGGTGCCCAGTGTCGACCAGGGTCGACAGCAATTCCAGGAGAGGATCACTGAGAGCGTCTGCAAGACATCGCTTCCGGAGGGGCTGAGGAACAGAGCCGCTGAGGTGCACGTCTGCCCCTTAGGTCGGCAAATTCGGCGCAATTCTCGAAACCGCTGCGTGGAACTGATGGAAGCTAAAGTCCATCCTCTAGAGCCAGCTTCGCTCACAGCAGCAATTCCCCCATCGTCGAATGTACGCATGCGAGGGCCTATGATAGGCAGGACCGCTTAACGCAACGTGTTCGGATTGCCAGATGACTTTTGAAGACATCCGACCACCGACTTAACCAATGCTTTTCTAATTTACATATACCCGAATCTCGGCCCGAGGACACAATGCACGAGTCACTTTGCGATGCGCCCATCTCTTACTGGAAGAAACTGCTGACAATAGTGATGATAGCTGTGTAGATCATGCATGCGACACCCAGAACCATCAACAGAACATCCGCAGCCTTTTCCCGGGTTGTTTTGGCAATGCCTCTGTAATGCAGAAGAGGAGGGTAAATGTAGACTAGTGGTACGCAACAGATGGAACCGATGAGTGCCACAAAGGTGTCGAGGTTGCTGGACCCAAGAATCGCAACCAAAGCACAAAACACGACGAGGACGGTTCTGAACCCATTCTTCTTCCACTTGGTAAATGTGTCCCTTTTCCCGGAGCGTCGACCGAATACTTTACCCTCAAGAATGCGGAGTGCAGGGAACAGCTGAACAGGTGTACCGGCCATAACAGCAATGGCATACAGAAACTGCACGGCGTTGACAAGTCTGCTGCTTTGAGGAAAGTTCGAAATAACTTCGATCTTTGTCGCCTCGCCGAAAGTCGCATAGCAGAGTGCTCCAATGGAAGTGAAAATGACGGTGTTGATGAGCATGATGACCCAGAGAAGAGGCTCGAATTTCTCGGGATGTCGCATGGATGATTGGATTGGAAGAATGAGACCGATCCCTTCGAATGTGAAGATTGCGGAGCCGATGGTGAGCGTGTAGTGTTCGGGATTGAACAGTTGCACAGTCGGATTGAGGCCATCCTCGACAAGACTAGAGATGTCGTACCAATAAATGTAGGCAAGACCGAGGAGAATGAAGACGTCGGCCAACAGTGCCGCCGGACCAAGCTTAGAAATATTGCGGATGAATGCAAGCGGGATCAGCGCAAGTAGCTGTAGGGCGATCATTATATTGGTCGATAGCGGAGCGGAGCCTTTGGAGATGGCAACCTGAAAGGAGTGAAGATTTTGCGCGACGAAGACTGTTCCGGCACAGACAAATCCAAGCTGAGAAATTGTGACGGATGCAAGGATGATGGATCTCATTCTCTGACCACCAATTGCTTCCCCAAGTTCGCCATAGCCGCTTTTCTTGTAGGCTTGTCGACATTGCAGCAGCAGGTGAAATGCCCACGTAGTAACAACCGAGACCGTCAGTAGCGTCATTGATGAGAACAAGATGCCTCCGTTGTTGAATGCCTTGGGCAAGAACATAATTCCAGTACCAATGAAGGCTTTCAGAAGGGTGAAAAATGTCCTTGTTGTGCCAGCCTCGCCCATCTTGGCAGCCATGGTGGTCCTTCGACGGCCAAGCAGCGGTCTCGTCTCGCTAGGTGCCCTTCCTTCCTCATCGTCAAGGGTTGACGTATCGTCGTCAGTGTCCTCGAGGTCTTCACCAGCAAAGCTTCCGTAAAGAGACAAGAATTCGACGAAATTCCTCGTGACTGGGATAGCGGCGGGATTGAAGCGGCCGTATTTCTGTCGAACAAACTCTCGACGGAATCCTCCAGGCGCAAGCTGCTCTGCCACTGTCGTTTCATTTTCGAGGTCGGTGGAGATCTCATTCGGGTGGGAGAAAGTAGCAGCGCGTTGATGCAGTTTGGCTCTGTGCGGGATTTTGAAAAGATCACGATGGATGTCGCCGCCCTGGAGTTTCAGAGACGACTCAGGCTCTGATTCACCAGGGCCCCATGACCCGCTGCCGCCAGCATGTACGCCATCAATATCAGCGGTATATCCTTCTGGAAGATGGCCGGCAACGACGCGAGCTGCTCTGCTGTCGTCCGTGACAGAATTCGGAGTGTCGGACATGGCGGCAGAAATTGCGTTTTCAGTGCAGAGGCAGAGAGTGCAATTTAGATGTGCGACAAAAGAGAGGCTCGCCCATACGGCAAGGGCTTCTGGTGGAAAGATTGGAGTTATTAGATACTGGGAATATTATATCAAATGAGGGAGAGATCGAAGTTGTGAAGTTGTTGTTCAACGTACGGGGTGATTCTGGACGTCATCTGCAACGAGGTTTGTGCTTCGACACTGAGATATCCGATTGGCCAAGCCCTGGTTGAGCCGCACTGGACCGGGAAAAGGATATTCCGCCTCCGGGTGGCATGCACAGTGCAGTGGCAGCTCATTCGGGTCTCGTCTCAAGCTGCTCCTTGAACGTTTCAACCTAGCAGTGCGCAAAAGCACGTTCATCGTCCTTCACTAATGTGCGGAGCTTGACAGCGGTGTTACAACATCTCTCGCCGTGTCCAGCCCTGCAACAATTGGACAATCGACTTCGACTCGCTTTCATCTTTGCGGCTTCCATTCTCCCTGAAGTCTTTGCGCTTATAGCGTGAGACCCAAGAGTTATGCGTGAAGCGGTTGCGTACCCTTTGGCTACAAGAGAAGGCACAAAGGGCCACGTCTATTCCTGCGTTACGGAGTCCGTCTATGTCTAATGGAGCTTTGCCTCTCGGAGCTGCAACTCACACACATCTATCCCATCGCGCATGTTAGTACTCGGAAAATGCTTCGTTTCCGGTAGCACCGCATTTCGAACAGGTTGGGCAGCCTGCACCGTCTGTACTACAGCGCAGATTTCGGCTGTGATTCTCGCAGGTCGCCATCCTGGATCTTGTACCTTTTCCCCTTCTAATTGAGAATTCAACGCGTTTTCTTCCCTGACCCGACTGTAGGTGATCACGAAAGGTGCCAGTTTCTTTTCCCTCATACGCCAAGTGGTCAATTCAGGATCCAAGTCCACCCGGTTTCCCTTGGTACAAGACTCGGCCAGCCGCCAGCGAAACGCAAAAGTCAGCATTCTCCATTGCGGTAGCCCGATGAGCGATGGTGATGATCGTGCTCTCTTTCAACTCCTCCCTCAAAACACGCTGTATCTCCGCTGACGTCTCTAGGTCAATGCTAGCAGTCGCTTCGTCCATAATGACAATTGCGCTTCTTCGCAATATCGCTCGGGCAAGCCCAACAAGCTGTCGCTGTCCTTGGCTCAAGTTGCGCCCGCCATCATCGATCTGCGTTTCTAGTGTCCACCCGTATTTCCCGCAGACCCTTGACAGGACACTTTCACAAGCCAGGTCAGAATGCTCCACCATCGGGTCAAGATTATGGCGTAAGGAACCCGGAAAGAGAATGGGGTCTTGGGCCAAGAAGGTTATCCTGCTCCTCAATGCCTGCTTATTGACTTTGGCAATATCAATTCCATCAATCAAAATGCGACCGGACACCGGTGTGACTGTCGCCAATAACGCGAGTGCTAAGGTTGACTTGCCGGATCCAGTTCTTCCGGTGACTGTATTCGTCGAACCGCCTTCGAACCGAACCGAAACGTCTATAAGCGCTGGGTCAAGATATGGCTGATACCGTATCGTGACGTTCTCGAAGACCACATCGCTTCCATATTTCGGCCATGCCGCGGGTGGTTCGACGGAGCTGGGCGGTTCTTGTTCAACATGAACCAGCTCAATCACTCGCTCCACTGACACAAAGTTGAGTTGGAGTTGGCCGTATGACTTGCAGATCGTGTGAGTCGCCTGAACAAATTTGTTTGCTGATATCAGGACAAACGCGGTAAGGCCGGCCGAAAGGTTAGAAAAGATAGCGAGGAGAGTGAGGAGGAAGGTCGATACCGCCGACAGAGCGTCAAACCGGTACATCAGCCAAGCTTGCAAACTCCAATAAAAGTGGTCCATTTTCTGAAATGCGTCCGTGACCTGGATGTTCTTCTCCTGGAATTGCCTTTGAGCATTGAACGCCCTGACTGTCATCAGACCATTCAGCAAGGCTCCAAAGTTCGACATTAAAGGTGTCAGGGAGACCATCTCGAGCCGCCGCAAGCTCTGTGACGTCGGCAGGAACTGCAAGAAGATCATGATAAACGCCAGCGTCAGCCCAAGGGCGAAGAGCAAAAACATGGGTGTGATGCTCGCAATAACTATCATCGAGGAGACCCAAGCGATGGCATACCAGATCACAACGAGAAACAGTTCGGCGATTCCACCATCGATGGTACCAATGTCCGAGGTCAACCGATTCATCAACCTTCCCACCGGCGTCACATCATAGAATTGGAACGTGGCATTGCTGATTCGCTCCATGATGACTCGGAACATGCGCTGTGCGGCGGAGTATGTGACCACCAACATCGATATCTGCGAGACAACCAGTCCCAAGGTTTCACAGGCCACAATGACGAAGAATCCTAGAAGCCATGGACGGACATTGACAGCAGGATCAGGGAACTTGTCAAAAAGACCAGAGATTGGGCTTTGCAGAAGATGGATGTCTGATTCGAAGATCTGAAGGGAGAACATATGGGCTTTGACTTTGTTGTACGCCTCTCCCCATTCCTTCAAGAACCAGCTCTCGGCGACGTAAGTTGCGCGGCAAATCGCCGCTGTCAAGACAACCATCAACCACCATCTTATTGTTCCGGCCTTGATGTACTGCCAGTAAACCCGGAGTTGCACCCCGCCTTGGGCTCGGTATTCGTCTTCGACAAACTTATCAGGAATCGCTGCTGATTCATCAATGTCTCTCCCGCTATCGACAGCCAGTTCTGCGTCTGCTGCAGTGGCTGATGTGACTTTGGAGAGATCCTCATCACTTCGATGCAGCACAGCTGTGCCGTTGGAGAGCTCTACCAGCTGTGATGCTAGATGTTGACAAATATCGGTGCGGTGTGTAACCAGGACCACAATACGATTTTCCATCAAACTACTACACAAACACCTTGTGACAATCCATTCGGCCGTTTGTTGATCTAGAGCACTCAACGGGTCATCGAGGAGGAGAACCTGCGTTCGGCTGTACACTGCTCGAGCAAGAGCTACTCTCGCCTTTTGGCCACCTGATAAGCCAATGCCATTCTCGCCGATCTCGGACAGATCCCCATGTTTGAAGTTGGCCAGGTCTGGAAGAAGAGCGCAAGCTTCAAGTGTCTTCTTATACCGGATTTCGTCGTATGGCGAGTTGAAAAGAATGTTCTCTCGGATGTTCATGCTTTGGAGCCAGGGGGTCTGTGCACAGTAACCAATGGCAGCTTGCGGCTTGTAGAGATGCCCTTTGCGCAAATCCAGCTCCCCAAGAAGAGCATGGAGCAGAGCAGTCTTCCCTGCTGCAACTTCGCCAAAGATAACGGTCATTCCTTGAGGGAAAGAAAGGTTGAGATCTCGAAGCACCATGCTCGAAAGGCCGGGCCATGAGAAGGAAGCATTCTCCAGCTCCAAGCGATCAGGATCGTTCGTTGATTCACTGGATTGTGCCTCGTCGACCTTGTCCGGTTCCCCAATGAAGTCTGATATGCGGCTAACTGCGACGGAGGCATTCAGCAAGACCGTGATGAGGTTTGGAAGTTCTCGGATGTTAGCTTGCAACAGCGAGAAGAGCTGCAATGCGGGAAAAGCGACGTCAATTCGCAATTGACGTCCTGCGATGACAGTATAGGCGTAGAAGGTGGCGACTGGAAGTATGCCGGTTGCAAATGAGTTCAACGTCTTGATCGTTGCGTTCAAAAGAAAGGTAATGATTCTCAAGTTAAGCTCCTTCTGCCGCGCCGTCATGATGCCGTCAAGCCATGCAAAATGCCATCCATACCAACGTAGATGCCTGATTGCCTCGACGTATTGAGTGATCTTCTGTAGTTTGACGTCCGTGACTTTCCGACGTTCCTTTTCCCAAACGAGCAGGATTCGAGCAAGAAGGTAATTCAAGATTTGTGCAATAATGACCACGGCAATGCCGACAAAGGATGGCCATCCAAGCAGTCGCCAGATGAGAAAGATGGAAAGTACTAGACCGAGAGGCTTGTTGATGAGGGTCTGAAACTCCCAAAAGCGTTGAGCGACCTCATAAGCGTCGTTGCGAAACAGGTTGAGGATCTTTCCCATCGAGGCGGGCAACTTCCTCTCAACTTCTGCCTGCTTCTTGAGAACAAAGAAAGACTTCATTTTCTCAATTCTCCCTTGCGCACGCCTGGCGAGATTCCTCGGACGCTTGAAATGCTCACCGAGGAGTGGTTCAGTTTCCGGCAGGGCACCCGTCTCCTCCGCAGATGCGTCAGGAACGGGTTCTTCTTCTGGCCCGTGGTCCCTCCCAGCCTGCTGAGGAAGCCCTCCTAACATCTTCCGATTCAATGTCTTTTCATACAACATCGTAATCATCTCGCCCCGAGAACGCTCATAGCACCTTCTTCCAAACCACAAACTGAAAACTGCGCTCTGAGCGGCAACAAGTCGCACAACGAGGATGAGCAATGCCCACTGGACTGCGGAGCGCTTCTCAATATTGATTGTCTCCATCGCTTGCAGGAGCCTTTGCAGAATGACCGGAGCGGAATAGTTGGCAGCGAGTTCGATGATTGCCAGGATCGTGAGTAGGACCAAGTCGATCCAATTGGCGCTTAACAACCGTCGGACAACACTTCCTCTAAGCTCGCGGAAAGTATCATGAAGCTGGCGGTGTTGGAACTCATAGGGTAGAAGCCATACATCGTCATCGTTAAGCTGGCGCTTGTTGCCGACCTTGATCAGGGGGGCAATCCACGAGACCGTCATCCATTGCAAAAGCGTTAAGTTATCTTCGGGAGATCGAAAAGCACTGGAAGGGGCACTGAACGGGCGGCTGACTTCGGCTCGGCTCAAGAATGGGTCCCGGAGGGGCATATTGGTGACCACGGCGATTGAAATGGCGGCCAGAGCAGTGCTGGCGAAAGTAAGGACCGCATTTCTGCCATGCAAGTTTTGGTAGAAGTAGGCGGCGAGGAGACATGCTCCGGCAATGGCAATGCCCACGAAATCCACGAAAAGCAGGATTGAGCCAGTTCTGGGCCGCCATGCTGTTGTATACAATAGGGCAAGAGCCCACAGCGCGGTGGTGGTGGACGCCCATGGAAACCCCAATGCCACCACAAGTTGGGTCACAAAGCCGGTAGCGGAGAGGATGAAGAGACAGACTGCGTGCCACCGTGTTGATGGCTTCTTAGGTTCGATATCCACCCAGCCAACAGGTTCTTCGATAAAGGGTTTCGGCCAGGGTACGTAAAATCTCGAGATACCGTTCTTGGGTTCAGACGCCATCTTGATTTGTGCAAGCCTCCAAAATCTCGAGACCGCACAACTCCGTCTTTTAGGCGTCGGGAGATCTTAAGCAACAGTCTTGCCAGTGGCAGGAAATGAACATAACCTTCACTATGGGGACCATTCCTGCCGAAAATCTCGAGATTAATGCTGTCGTCTCATGAGCACTCGAAAAACATTGCACATTGATGAAGCGTCAAGCGAATGGACCGAAAATCGGTGAGACGATGTTTTCGGGAGTGGGAGTACATCCTGGCACTAAACCACTTTCGAGGTATTTCATTGCTGCCTGGCAGTGCTGCATGCACCGCGTATATCCGGACCGCCCCGGACTGAGTACGATGGAGCGACGGGACTTTTCAAGGAATTTCGCGGTCAAGGCTTCATTCCATAGACCATGTATCCTAACAAACTACAGTTGCCGGTCGGCATTTCTCAGCGCGCCTTCATAAATTGCGATAAGAACTCGCCCTGGTGTCTTTCGAGCCCATTCATTCTTCCGATGTGCCGATATCCGAAGCATGCCAAGCAAGGCTTGCCAGGAACCGGTCAATCAGAGTAGGCATTCAATAGATCGAGATGGACGAATTAGGCAGGCCATGAAGACTGTTCCCCTTATCGCGCATATATGGAAGCTGTAGCAGCCGGTTCAACCCCTAGTGTCGAGGATTGAGGACGTTCATAAAATGGTGTCGAGAGCACTTAAAGCAATGGGTATGTACCGGTCTAGCCGTGGTGTACCGCCCCACGAAGTTCAACGCCAGGTCCGCCGTGATGGGGTTCTTCTTGCTTCTTGCCTTTCATGCAGCACTTGCCCTCACCGCACCTCTCAGGAGGAACCTTTACAGTTACATCCAACCTCTAGCAAATGGTGATGCATTGTTCGAGCTCGGGAACAGATCGTACATCGGCAACGTTGTGAATCCGAAGGCTGTTGCGACCGCCAAGTTCTCTTCAGCAGCAGTCATAAACGAAGGCAGCGTGCCATTGACAGTCATCAACACTGAAGCTTCCTTGATCACAGAAGACGTACTCCAGAGTGTGGTGGCAAGTTACCTCCAGGGAGACGATGTCTTTTCAGAAGATTTCCTCGGTGCTGTCCTGATCTCTTCATCGGCTGCAAATGTAACCCTGGATGCATCAGCAATCACATATCTGCAGTCGTACGATATCGGCCAAATCTTTATCAGCGGCAGCTTCCAGTCAAGCGGTACGGCGACCCAGTCATCATTCCAAACCGCAGCACCTCCTCCTGGACCTTACCTTGCAACCATTAAGTCCGGGCAGATAGAGCTCGCCTCGGTCTATCTGCTGTACGCAGACTCGTACCGAGACTTCTTGTACGGCACGTACAACTCCAACGACGGCAATGACACCTACACTGCTATCCCAGCCTACCTGGCAAGGTACTGGAACCCCATGATTCCGGTCCCTTCGCGGATATATAGCTGGGGAGACAGCAGACCTTTGGCAGGAGAGCGTGTTGCTGTCAAAGATCTGTATGACATCAAGGGCTTGCAAACCTCTGGCGGGAGTCAGGCATGGGCGTATGTCACACCCCTGGCTGATGGAACAGCTCCTTCGGTCCAGAAACTCATCGATCTCGGAGCTGTTATCGTCGGAAAATACAAGCTTGCACAATTCGCCTCTGGTGCAGATCCGTGGCAATGGCAGGACGAACATTATCCTTTTAATCCAAGAGGAGATGGCTGGTTGACGTGTTCGGCCTCCTCGTCCGGTGGCGGCTGCTCGGTAGCGGCATATGACTGGCTTGACTATGCAATAGGATCCGACACAGGCTCCTCAATGAGACGGCCTGCAGCAGTGAGCGGCGTTTATGGGTAAGTAAACATAAATGTGCTTGGCCTTCAAGCAGCTGACCAGCTGAAGCCAACGGCCCAGTCAAGGATTGATGACTCTTGAACGTGTGATGCCTCTTGGCGGTGCTACCGACACCGCAGGCGTGTTCTGTCGTGACCCGTACAAATGGGTTAAGTTCTCGAAAGCTTGGTAAGGAAATTGTCCCTGAACAAGCCCAATGCTGATGATGGTCAGGTACACTCCGGACACATACCAAAGTTCAAACCTGACAGGGCTCTCACCTTTGGTGGTGCCCGACACCAACGCATTCCCAAAACGTATTCTCTATCCGGTTGAGTATCTGCCTTTGAACAACTCAGCAGCAGAAGCTGTGCTGCAACAATTCATCAGCAACATGAGTTCCTTGTTCGGTATGACAGTGGAGAAGTTCAACTTTACCGCGACTGTGCAGAACGCGACAGACCCCCGAGTCAACAACCTGACATATCTGTCCTCAAAACCGTTGAGTGTCATCAACGCCTGGACTCAATGGGACCAAGTTGGGAAACCACTAGTTACAAAGTGGGCAGAGCTCTTCGATGGACGATTCCCTCCGGTAGATCCTGCTCGACGGCCTGGCTGGGTGAACTTCAACGAGACCGTCAACAACGCCGTCACGTACCAAGCTGCGTTGCAGGCCAAGAACCTTGCGGTGGAATGGTATGAACAAAATCTGCAATTTAGCACAGCCGACTCCTGCTCCGAATCTGTCATGCTGTACGACATAGGGCCAGGAGGATTACCTTCTTTTCGGGAGGAAAACTTGAATGATTCACCCGCCGCTTCGTACCTGGCCGTCAAACCACCAACTGCAAAGATTACGGGCGCCAACATTTGCCCCATTTATGGCTGCGCGGACTTCACAATACCCATCGGCCAGGTCCCATATTTCAGCAACGTCACGTACCACGAAGAAATGGTGCCCGTAACGATCAACATGGTGGTGAAGCGCGGGTGTGACTTTGTGCTCTTGAACATGATTGAAAAGATGGCAGATGCCGGGATCTTGAAGACGGTCAAGACGGGTCGCACCCCGTTTTGAACTGATGGAACTGGCTGGAGAGCGTAGCGGTCCTGCAATGCACATAATCCATCTCCTGCTGGTACGAAAGTTGCAGCCAAGTGAGCTAATTGGGAATGCGGTCGGGTGAGCCATTGGTATGCAGTCAGTACTCAACAGACACCTGCGCAGTTGGTCGGCTCTCAGTGGGGAGAGAAGTAGTTCATGTTAGCTAATCCTTCTGGGTTCACCACTGTTCTCTGGACTATGGGGAATTGGAAGCTCTGGATCAACTGGGGTTTGCGATGCGTAAGCCATCCGCATGGTGGGACGTCCAACAACACCACCTTGCAAGGGTACAGCAGTTGGGTGTGGTCGGTCATTGAAGGGCAACTAAGCCGAAAGAGCTTACTTATTACTCTGTCGAGGGTTTTCGTCAATCCTTCTACCCCCACTCTTACATGGTCTCTCAATCCACATGATGGCGCAAGTCCTGCAGGAACTGAAGCTCCTGTCCAGATGGTTATACTCTTTCGCGCAGAGACGAGTTCGCCTCCTTCAAAATGCTACTTCAGATTGCCTGGAGCCTGATTGCCCATCAAGAACTTCACACGCCGCCAATCCTGCACCCAACTAAGTTGTGCCACAGAATCCTTCTGATACCACCGTCTCAAGTGAGCTGCAGCAACAGTTCCCTACACTTGCTGCATTGGACGCCTTGGGAAGCGAGTCCAGCTTGACCGGCCGATTGCGGACTAGTAATGGACGCAGTCCATGAGTTCCGTTGTTGACTTGCCCTCGATAACAATCTATGGTGTATCCTAACCTCCTTCTTTTCTCCGGTCAGATCTTAGTCTCACTCATAGCTTATACGACCAATCCATCCTTGCAACCTCTATGGCGTGTCCTCTGCCATTGGCCCTTGTGTGTCACAGGGAGCCGACCTGTTATTGCAACATAGAATAATGCTGAAGAGCATTCTCACAAGCTTACTGATGGCGCCTATAAATGGCGCCGTATCCCAGGATGCTGATGGACTTCGTAGGCAACCCTCATCGGATCAAGCTCGACTCTCGCTGCCACATCACAGATCTAGACGACAGAAATATTACCATCACACAAGAGACGGAAAGGCGACTGATACAATATGGACGCAGACAAAGTACCCACCATCATCGAGTCTTCGCTGACCAACGGCGGCAAGCGAACTGTCGTCGAGTCCGACCTCGCTCCTGGTGCCCAAGCTCCACCCCATTACCATACCGATTTCACCGAAGCGTTCACGCTGCTCAGCGGTTCAATGACTATTTGGACTTCGGACGATCTCAGCGAAGAGAATCTCATACCTGTCGAGCTCGAAATTGGGAAGGAAGTTCCAGTCCCACCCAATACCCTCCACAAATTCCTCGTCAACGAGAAGTGCCAAGTTAAGGTCGTCTTCACTCCCGGTACCATCGGCTTCGAAAGGACGCTCCTCTTGATGCGCGGATTGCAAAGGGATGGCATCTACAATGAGTTCAGTTCACCCACATCGGAGAAAGGTGCAATGTTCTACTCCATTCTCGGCGAGCTCACCAACACCATCTTTGTCGGTGAAGCCAAGACAAGACTTGATACATTCCAGGCTGCCAAGGGTGTGGAGATTGAGGCTACAAAGAAGGATCTCATCACAAGATACGCGGCAGACGAGCACCTAAAGCAGGTTGCGGGACTCTAGGTATTGTGCTGGGAGCACATGAACTGAACATCTACTGGGATCTTCGCTGCGCGATAGGCACTAATAAAAATAGTGATTAAATACTCGGTCATCCACCCGAACAAGACCTCTTCCTGACGATGGCGCTCTTTGCAAACGGCCGCGCCTGTGTTGCAAAGAAGACGTGGAAGGCAAGAGAGGTCAGGAAGGCAAGACAGACTCAAGGGGGGCTCGAGTTCCAACAGTATCAGACATGATTTGGGCCTCCCTCGAAAAACTCAGACGCCCTCCGTCGAGCGTGGCTGCGAAGATCGACCGAGGGTGGGATTCCACTGTACATGATGTGTATGCTCGTAACAGATATTTCATTGTACAAGGATGCACGTTACGCAAGTGAACACAGTATAATCATTGTGGTCGCGGTAGGAACGCTGCCCAGCCCTGTCCGTTCGAAGAAAACCCCTTGATCCTCTACTTACTCCTCCGCCACGATTCACCTTCAAAATTGCGCGCATTGAACGACGTGATAAGGTGCGATGAGTGACCGTGGTATCAGAAGCAGGAGCCAAGCTTTAACCACCCGCACTCCTCCAGACATTTGAACATGACTCCTTTCCTCGTCCTTTCCTTGCCCTTTCCTTACAGATAGAGATGATGGGTGGATTAGATCAGAGTAGAGCCTACACTGTTTAGGGAGGGGTGATTGGGTTCGAGAAAGACTGTTGTATATCTCTATCTATTTGTATATACAATCCCCCAGCTGTCGTCCTTCACCACTCTCTGCATATTCCCCCTACGCAAGGAGACTTTTCAAATCCGGTCGCTCACTGACCTCTTTCAACATGTCCCTGACATCAGCGTTGCCGTGTACCTCGGCCTCCTCCTTGAAGTAGGCCATGTTGTCCTTCAGCCAGGTGGCTTCCTCTCCGGGCTGAGTATTACAGATGTGAACGTTAGCCTCCCAGAAGCCAAGGGCAGAAGAGATAAGTAGATCAGCCTGACATACCCCAGGAATGATGACTCCGCCTTCAAGCGCGGCCACCATGGGAGTAAAGACGATGGCCTGCAGTCTCTTGATGCGTCTCTCCTGGTTGGCGGTGAAATTCCCACCCAGTGGTTGAGCCCCCAGCGCGGCGTCGTTGATCACCTCATCCCACCGTTTGTTGATTTTGGTGGCCACTTCGTCGTACTTTTCCTTGGGCCGCGAGGGACCTACGCGGACAGTGGCTCGGATATGGTTAGGGACGGTCTGCCCTCGAGACTTTGCGCCGGCATAGATGTCACCTTTTGGCCCCGGTCGGTCGAAGGTCACGTTGACAAACAGCCGCGGGGTAGCGAACGTCGTCGCATGCAAATCCGTGATGAACTCGGCAAGGGTGTCCTTTTGCTCTCGTGAGAGCGGAATGCAATGGGCGATCTTGACAGACGGTCAGCCACGGCTTCGCCCCAGAAGGTCCGCAGGGAAAGAAGACAGCTATACGCACTTCGTAAAGCGGCATCGTTTCTGTTGAGATATGAGGATGTGGAGAGTCCTCTAATGGTCTGCTCAAGAAGCACGGAGTGAACTGAGAGATGATCTGTCCTGGAGAATCGACAACATGAGCGGAGAGTGGACAACAAGATATACGGACTATATACCAGAGCAGTCTATGCTATCATATCGCGTCCATGACTTGAGATCAATGCCGAGGTTCAATACAGTCGTCTCATTGTGAAATACTCCAAGAATAACCGCATGAATAGATCATGACCTGCTTCCTATGCTGAAGTATGTTAGGGGGTGGTCTGAAGACCGCATCTGCGGCCGCAAATGCGGGCATTGCGGGCCTTTTTGTACCCGGAGCGGAAGCCACGTCCACTATTTAGCATGCGTGCCACCGCCATGTTGAAACCCACGGCGCGGTTCACACAGCAAGCAGAACAATATGCGTCCTTGTAGCTATTCAGGCTCATGGATTTGAGGAAATGGGAACACTGTGTGGTGAGGTGTTTGTTTCCCCTGGATGCCCCGTTCGGTACAACTATGTTACGACACCGGCTCATTTCCACCCACATAGGACCGAAGATTAGAGTTGCGATCCTTTTCCGATCAAATGACAAGTTGTCTTGATTCTACTTATTTCACGTATCGAGAATGGCACCTTCTAATGCCGAGCGGATGGGGACGAAAGGGTTCCTGACTGTTTCTAGCAGGGCACAGTCGCCAGCTATCTAGGCAAGGTTTCCAACACTGGGCCCCATCACGGGCGGTCGTTCGCTTCCCTGTCGATCCGTACAGCAGACAGCTGTGTGCCTCGGTAAGTGGAGCGGAATTGCGGGCATCTGCGGGCATTTGAAGCCGCAGGAAGTCCGCCATTGTGAAATATTCCGCACATTGCGCGCTCTGCTTCAGCTATTGACTAACATGACTGCAGACGGAGCATGAGATGCCAACGGAACTGACCAATTCAAACCTGCCTTTGGGCGGCAACAGGCTGGCGAAGCGGTCTTGTGAGTCTTGCAAGGTTCGAAAGAGGAGATGCACACGAGAACTGCCAAAATGCCGCCTTTGTGTCAGGTGTGTCTGTCTGGTCGATTGCAGGCATCGTCCTCGATAACAGCCAGGGCTAACTGTCGGGCGGGCGCAGTGGACGTCGCTCATGCATTTACCAATACACTCATCATCTCGACAATCAGCACGCGCACTCGCTTGCTGAAACCCATCCCATCACGGCGGTGAGCGATAGGCAAGTGCTGAGAAATGAATTTCCCGTGGCTTTTTTCCTGGACCCGGCTCTCTTCAACTGCTGCGCGCCAGTGGCTACATCCAATTGCCAACTGCCCATTCCCCCCAAAGTAGAGGGGATTCTGGGGAATAACGACTCTCGAAAAGCGTTGGCTGCAGAGTATTTCAAAAACGCTCACCGCTGGTTGCCAATCATCTCTCAGATCCGATTCTACGGGTTCTTGTTGAACCCTGCACAGTCCATCGACCATGGCATCACAGCCATCCTGCTGGCCATGAAGCTGATCCTCTCGTGCCCTAACGAGGTCAATGTGTGCTCGGAGATCTACGAGGCCGTCAAGGAATTCCAGCTTCACATGGAAATGGCGGGACATGTCAATGTCTACACGATTCAGTCGGCCATCTTGACCGCCATGTACGAAATGGGCCACGCCATTTTCCCCGGCGCCTTCACTACCATCTCCATCTGTGCGCGCTATGCCACCGCTATTGGCATCAATGAGGCATTGCCAGTTCAAGGCAGTGCATGGATGGAGCAGGAGGAGCGCAATCGCACGTGGTGGGCGATAGTTATCTTGGACCGGTAAGCTTTAGGTGTGATGCTGCACGCTCAGAGAAACGATTTATCGAGCAGATTATGTAGGTCAATCAACCTCGGGTTTCGGGGACGTCATCTCTGCAGACCTGACCCCAGTCCCGACTCCATACTGCCAGTAGATGATGATGCCTACGACAAAGGGGTGGGTGGCCTTTTTGTCTCCTCCTCATTCAGCACGCGTTCGGGATGAGCTGATCGCTGTGGCTTCTCTAGGTACTACCCGAAAACAAGTTACAGAATCTCTTGTCCACCCCAAACCTGAAAACTGGTCGATACGCCCGCCTAGCCCAAGCGGTGAACCTTCTCAGCCAGGTATTCCGACACCTCTCGAGTCGTGAAGGCGTATTGCGGTTCGATCTGGACAACATCGCACAGTTGGAGAGAACACTGTTCGCCTTAGAGCATCTTTCCGCGTTCGAAGAACGAGAGCGGAACATCTGCTGCCTCTCTTCAATTGCCACTTGCTACAGGTTGAATCACCCGTTATCAGCAAACCGGAGCCCGAGTAGTACATATCTGGGCTGACTTTGGAGCAGCTCGATTTTACTCCTCCGCACCGCATATCTATCCGAGCCCAACGAATCCTTGACCCAGGACGGCCAAACCCAGTCGCAACAGTCGATTCGAGAAGTTTTGGCCAAAACGCTGAGCCATTTCCAGAGGTTTCGCGACGGATGGGGCAGTCTCGACAGATTTCCCCCTCTCGCACTCGACTGGCTGTATCGATCTGCCGTGGCGCACGTCTTCCTGACTCACGATGCCAAACCTTCGGAAGGGGAAAGAGACTTTGACGAGCTGAAAAATGCCCTGAAATTCGTCGGCCAGAGATGGCAAGTGGTTAGTAAGTGACATACATATACCCCTCCCTTTCCCACGCCATGAAGTATCCTTCAACCTTATGTATTTAACAAGGAAGTCCTAAAGTTCATGTTCTTATCGCTGATTTTCCATGCTGCTAGCTCATTATCTGCGGCTATTAGAGACCAGGCAATCGGTCAGGATCCCGTTATGATAGTTGTAACAAATTCCGATCTGCACACACAGGACAAGACGGGCCAGATATGCAGCCGTCGAGGCTAGTGCCGAAGGGTTCCGATATCATTGCATGCTTGTCTTAAAGGACAATGTATGCATGGTAGCGAGCACCTTCTCGCACCATAATATCTAATACCCAAGGAAGTGTGTCCAAAATTTTAGTTGGGACAGAAGTCGAAAATCTTTACGAAATGACCGCTATCAGTGTCAAAGCCATACGTAGACGGGATCAGAATGAGACCCGGTGCTAGAATTATAGAATTTCGAGCCTGATAACGAATACTCTAATCCACAGCTGCTCAGCTCGGATGCCCGAGGATGTCCAACCGTCCCAGCTGAAATACCATCTTTGGTTGGTGTTGTCATGCTGAAGTCTCAAAAGTATGTGAGCTGGGACACTGGCCTGCCATTAGGGAGTATAGTCGAAACCCCAGCGAGGGGCGCTGATGGTAATACCCATGAGGCAGCCTGATATGATACCGGTGCATGGCAGGGTGATGACCCAACCACCATGGATCCAGAGGACCATTCTCTAGTCGATGGTCCTCCAGGTGCCTTGGCAAAGACCAACATACACTATTGCATATTATAGCAATCAGTCACCAGCGCCCTAGTGAAGGAGCGGAGCATGTACGAAAAGGATCTCTGCACTCCTATGAAGAAGTGTAGGCTCCGAACAGAGCGAAAATTGATGAGCTGAGACAATCTCCATCCACTTCCGAAAGGACAGGAACGACATTATGGGAAGATTCGATCACTTACCTGTGACACCAGTGCTACATCCAGTGGTAGAGACAGGCAGCTCTGTGGATCTTGCATTAGCAGATAGAAATATGAGCCATGCGACTGCGAGACCTACTAAGTCTGGTTGCCATGATCATGGTAGTTGCAGCACCCAGTTCCACGCAATAGCCTCTCGAAGGGGAGTGTAAGGTGATACGGTTGCCTAAATTCCTCATGATGTTGTATCCGTATGTCCAAAGACCGATCGAGATAGCTTGCAAACGATTAGTACGCATTTAAGCATTCGTTTCCTGAAGTACGTACCAGCACCGCCGAAGACGAGGATCCCGAGATTGAATGTTAGAGACATCGAAATTCATGAATCACAGACCAAAGACTTACAGTATGGAACCAGAACTTTGCTGCCAAGCTCATTGGTGTTCCAGATGTGGTAGATGGTAGTATATGGTCCGATGGCGTTGGCCACATCATTAGCTCCATGGGTCAACGAAGCCGCAGTCGCTGTCAGGACCTGTAGAAAAGAATATAGGTACTCGCTCTTGTTGTCGTCGTGAGCCACACGGGCGTGAATCTTTTCGATATCTCCAGTAAGGATGTTTTGCTTCTCCTGTTGGTTGATAATATCTTGCTCCACGTCATGGAAGAAGACCTTCTTGAAGCACCACCATAGCACGGGGCCTGAAAAAATTCCACTTTCGGGACGAGGGCCGATTATCTCGATCTTGTCAGGAGAAGGTTCTCCAAGACTGATTGAACGGGTTCGGCTCTGCCCGAATCGCTGTCGGAAGGAACGTCGTCACCTTTGAGACCCATGTCTTTCTCAGTAGGGGCACTGTGTTCGACATCTGAGGCTCATTGGCCATGAGCTGCGGGATGCGTTTCCAGTTGCTCCGTGGTTTTGTGGCCATAGTAGTAACTTTTCACTGCGGAATAGCCCTCAGGTGGTGGACCTGGTTCGCCGCGGCGAAGAAGAAGTGGTCCCAGTGGGATGTGGTGGTATCTCAGTTGTCAGACGTCCTTGAGGAGGACTCGATAGAGCCAGGAACAGAAAAAGACGGCAATAAGAAGGGCAACAGCACCGCTGACACTGAAAATGATGCCAATCGTATCTGTATCTGTGACATTACTGCGTGCAATACCACCTTTCCAGACAATCAACGCTAGAGAACTACAAAGAAGTATCTCGTCGCAAGATAAGCGGTAGACGAGCACCCAAAGCGGGTAGCTGGTTATTGTAAGAAGATGGAGGTCTGTGGATCGACATGTACGCATAGAGTTGGCCTCTGTTCACGACAAGTCGAAGGCTTTGATGCTCTGTAACACGTAGCCGAGGGGTTGCGGTTGAGTGTTCATCCGCTGTCTGCTGTCTGATCTCCGAGGGTTCTGTCGCCGATGTACCATTGCTAGGACTAACTGGACGGAACCTTTATGCCATCTATACAAGCAGGCAGCCAAGTGAGCCCGTATATCAAGTCTTCTCATTCATCTCAAAGAGTACAGGAAACGCAGGACTTAGTCGGCGAGAGCATGTACTTTTAGCATCAGGTCATCACCACCGAGTTTTTCTACCGAGCACGAAGATGCGCTCAAGGAGGCCCGACAAGAAATGCAACCGTGGCGAAAGGTTTCCTAACCTTCTCTCAAGTTCTGAATCATCGTGTGTGGCAAGCTGAGCCTCCAGAACGGTTAAGTCAGCGTGAATGTATCTAGCTTCTAAGGGACTGGTCGCATCAATCGGCGCAGAGCCACATACTGCAGTCTCCGTTGTTCCTTAGCCGACATCGGTCAGAAAGCTCTGTCGCCAGGATGAAGTTCGCGGTGCTGACACAGATAAATGCGATTCTTTTCCCGCAGCGAAGAGGGAGTGTTATAGAATTCTGCAGCCTTCCAGCTGTATGGCAGCCTGCCTGGTTGCCGTAGCCTTGCCGATCACTCCACATAGCTTGAAAACGAAGTCGATCTACGTATCGCCGGAGCGGCCGTTCGTATCTTCCGCGCCTACGGGATGTAGTCTCATGAGATGCGAGACGTCTGGCAAATCTGATAGGACTTGTTCCCTCATCCAAGTTGATGACTCGAGCGAAGAGCTGGACAAGTGTATCACCATATCTTACTTCGAAGTCTGTCTGGGGCCCCATGTCGGCTACGACCAACAATCAAGCCCAGAACACAATACATTCGATCGGGGGGTCTTTCAGACCTAAGAGTGCACTGTTTTGAAACCAACTCTAATAGTCCACGCCGACCGCGGTCTCGCGCCGCATCATGAAGCTGGGTCCTGACACGACGCAAGTCCTTCTGCAGAT
The DNA here is from genome assembly GCA_016109575.1 of Phialophora chinensis. Taxonomy (NCBI): domain Eukaryota; kingdom Fungi; phylum Ascomycota; class Eurotiomycetes; order Chaetothyriales; family Herpotrichiellaceae; genus Phialophora; species Phialophora chinensis. Next base: position 1,125,298 of record JADWPU010000013.1, read on the forward strand.
GGGATGGGAATGAGTAGATCAAGTGGAGTAATTCAAGAGGAATTTGAGTAAAAACTGGTCGGAGCTCACGTGCGACTCACTCCGACCGTGTGGCTTTGATGACGACTCACCTTCCCTCTCGCCTTACACTCACCTCGCTCAGCTTCACACTCAATCTTTTCTCCCTTTTGCTGAGCCGCCACCAAGAATCTCGCATCGCTAAGCCCTCCCACGAGACTTTGGCGTGGTGTTTCAAGCGCTCAAGGGAGACCTCGATACCTGCGAAGGAATGCTTCACAGCCTGTTGATGGCCCATAAGGAGGGATGGCCCTTGATTGACAGATATCTTAGTGGACTCTTCTGGTTCCAGAATAAATACTAAAGTCAATCTTTGGCGCTCGAATGTTTTCAGGGCTATACTTTCAGTAGCAGAGCACATCGTTAAGAGAACGATGAGTGGGAAGATGAAGGAGCTCACAAAGAGAATTAGCCGCGAGGTGCGAGTTCACTTTGAGGGACGAGCAGATGTCATTTTGCCTGCGCCAAGACCCTGACAAAGATCTGATCTCGAGTTATCAGAGCGATCGCTCATTGCTCTACTATTGGCGGGATACGCTGTATCCCTTAGTCTTATTCTTGAGAATGCTCCGAATAATCATGCAGATGGCCAGGTAAGTGGATCCACCACGATGTCTCACGAAGATGGCAATGTTCGCCGATTTTCGCAACGGAGATCAGCTTAGCAGTTCAAACCCCACGAGTCCTTTCAGACACACACGAATGTGGACGTCTTGAGTGAGGGACCCAGCCTTCAAATAAATATAGAGGCCTAGCAAGACTGTTGAAATCGCCGTAGGGACATAGGTGATCTCGACACGCCGTAACTTCGAATGAAAGTCCTAGCAGCAATGGGCGAAATTTTGACCACCAATGGTCACTCAACCAAAATTACCAACGGAGTGTCACGATCCGAACCGCAAGTCCTGAACTTCGGTGTCGTAGGCATAGGCAGGATGGGACGACAACATGCCCTCAACATCCTCAGATCAGTGCCCAGGGCCAGGCTGGTGTGTGCCTGTTCACCGGCGATCGAAGACCTCGAATGGGCTGAGATTAACCTGATCCCTCATGGAGTTGCTGTGTTCCATACTTTTGAAGAGATGATCCAAGTCCCGAACCTCGACGCCGTGGTTATAGCATCCCTCACAGAACTCCACTATCAACATACAAAATGGTCACTGGAGCGAGGAATTCACGTTCTCTGCGAGAAACCAGTCTCGCAAACTGTCGAACAGGTGCAGGACCTCGTCTCCATAGCCCAGGCTGCACCCAAAACCCGGCTCATGGTAGGATTCACCAGAAGATTCGACGAGAATTATCAAGAAGTGGTGCAAAAGATCCGCGAAGGAGCCATCGGTTCTCCTGTGGTGATTCGATCCCAAGGCTGCGAGAAACTCGACGACGCTCCTTTCATGCACTCGTATGTGGCCAATGCTGCAAAAGGTGGTGGATTCTTTGTCGATTCTGTTATTCACGACATTGATCTTACCCTCTCATTCCTCGAAGCCGGCAACAAGACAATCATTCCACAATCCGTATGCGCATTCGGCACAGTCGCCCACTTCAAGGAACTCGAGCATGAATCTTTACGTGATGCCGATAACGCTGTGGGCATCGTCCAATATTGGGGCGGTCAGATCGCATTCCACTACAACTCACGCACTGCTGCCGCCGGTTATGACAATCAAACCGAAATTTTTGGCACGCATGGCAAAATCTCAGTGAATTTGGTGTCGAAGCGCAACAGATTGGAACTTTCCGACAACAATGGCGTACATGTTTCAGCCTTGTCGAGCTGGTACGATCGTTACAAACCCAGTTTCGTGTCGGAGTTGATTGCTTTCACGGACGCAATCCTCGATCAGAAGCCCATGCCTATCTCGTTGGAGTCATATGTCACGAGCTTGCTTGTGGCACAGGCTCTGCAGGAGAGTTTCAGGACAGGAAAGAAGATCAACTTTGATGAAAGGGGGAAGCGTATCTGAATTGACCATTAATGATCGGGCGAATGACGCGAGAAGCTAGACCCTCGGCAAGCCCGCGTGCTAATGGCTGGCCTGCGAACTTTGCGGCATAGACAACTTCTATACTTCTAGATCCCTTCAAAATGCATAGAATCTACTCTGCCGTACGACTGAGAATCATCGGCTTTGACATACCTGATTCCCCATGTTTGACGAAGGCAATTGACACATACTGCAGGAGACCGACCAGTGTACAGCTTCCTGAAAGCTTCTGCTACAGTGACAGTGTACGATAGCCATCGGAACATTTTGTGCTTTGTTGGCTGGGAAAAAGATCATGTTATTGACCATTCCGCAATATTCCCTACCTTCTTGAGCTCTTGAGTTAAGAGCTGGATCGGTTGCGAATGCAGGTCGCTATCGGCTTTCTAGAGGCAGCAGAATCCCTCATTTGAACCCACAACTTCCCATGTTCTCATTTGCAGCCCACTGCTCAGGTGGCGTGAGGATTGATAGCGAGGGGCTGAGACCCTTGATTTTGATCAGTAAAGGGCAGTGACTTTCATATCCACAAATAAATTCTGGAATGGGAGTAGGAGAATAGCAAGTCGCAACGCGTCGAATCGGTCCCCAGGTTGGCACTTGAGCATTGAGCGGAGCATCGCAGGATTCGAGAAACAGTCTGACACACCAATGGACCAGCTTCCCTCCGCGGGTTTGTACATCAGTTACTTTGAGAAGATGCCCGAGGCAACTTTCTCCTCCTACAGGGGATTGCGGCCTAGGTCTCCAGTAGACATCCTCTGACTTTCCGCGGCATTGAGGTGGAAGGGGTTCCACATTGTGAAGGTGATTAGAACCTCGCTACGAGACATATCGGACCGCCTACCTATACAGGCAATTTCTTCACGTACGCGATGATCGTACAGTTGTCAGTCAAAGTGGTAAAAGTTAGTGGTGGTTGATGGACAGTCCCGTCAGTGTGGGAATTGTTCTATGTTTCCAGTGGTGGGGACGGTGGCCTCTACTTCGGGAAGGGGTCGGCGACTTGCTGCTTCTCTTGGAATTATCCATGGATCTCTACCAATCACGTTGCAAGAAGAACGACATACACCAACTCAACAGAACTTCCTGAAATAGATGCAAGTCAACCTCCAAAGTCATTGCTATAGTTAGAGAGGTCAATTACGGGCGACACTTTTCCCATGGTTCCTCCATCAGCCACCCATAATCGAGCCATGATCTCTACTGCAGTATATAGAGCACTGCTGAAGCCTCTCTGCTTCAGGCATTTCAGCCAGCATGGCTTCCATCACTATTACCGAGCCTCCGGCTCAAACTACCCTCCTCGAGGCCGACAAAACGTCTGTGGCCTATGGTAATGATGCTCGCAAAAAGCCTGTCGCCGATGACTACATGTATGCCTTCAAGTACAACTTTCCACTTCCAACCTATGGAAATGATACGGATGTACTTGACTTCACTGAAGATGACGAGACGAATCAATGGACCATCGCGGAGAAATTCGTAATAGAGTTGGAACAGATCATTCAGAGCCGAGACTCCAAAGCTTTTGCCAACCTGTTCTTGTACAGTGGTAAGTTAGTCGACTTCTCATGAGCTAGGAGAACTTTGAGACTTACTACGACAGGGGTTTGGAGAGACAAGGTTGCTTTCACTTGGGACTATCGTTCCTTTAACACTCCGAAGAATATCGAAAAAGCGGCTTCTGACCTTTTCCCTCGTACACCTACAAGCAACTACAAGCTGATCGATCCTGCCCCTTCGATCCAGCGGCCGTATCCTGATATTACCTGGCTTCAAATTGTATACTCGTTTGACACCAATCTCGTCGGTGCAAGTGGTGTCTTGAACCTTGTCAAAACAAAAGATGGCTTCAAGATCTGGACCCTTCATACGGCCATCGAGAGTCTAAAAGGTCATCCGGAGATCCCCAATAAGGATGGTCATATGATCGGAGACAAGTCGTGGCACAACCAGCGAGTTGAGGATGACAATTTGGAGGGCGTCCAGCCTGAGGTAATCGTCATCGGTGGCGGTCACTGGTGAGTTGCCATTTCTCCCACTTGAAGGACAGTCAGCTAAACTGTAGTCAGTGGTCTTCACATTGCCGCTCGACTCAAGGCCCTTGGCGTCAATACCCTTGTCGTTGAGCGCAACAAGCGTATCGGAGACAACTGGCGAAACAGATACGAGTATCTCTCTCTCCATTTCCCCCACTGGGCCGACCATTTCCCCTATTTCCCTTTCCCGGACCACTGGCCAACATACACTCCAGCCGGAAAGATGGGTGACTGGCTCGAATGGTACGTGAGTGCCCTTGAGCTTACCGTCTGGACCGACTCGAACGTTGTTGGGGCCTCACAGAATTCCACGGGTGAGTGGGAAGTCACCATCCAACGTGGGACAAAGGAGGACAAACACTATCGAACATTTCAACCAAAGCACGTTATCGTTGCCACCTCGCTCGCTGGTCTGCCATTCGTTCCAGATATACCAGGCATTGAAAATTTCAGGGGCACAGTCAGACACTCTACCCAGCACGACTCAGCCCGCGAATGGGTGGGTAAGAAAGTCCTAGTCGTAGGAACCTCTTCTTCTGGCCTGGATACCGCTTACGACTTTGCTCGTCGTAACATCGACGTGACTCTCCTTCAAAGATCGCCAACTTACCTGATGTCTTTAGATGAATCGGTCCCAAGGGTACGATCACTTCGCGTGGAGATGTGCCCGGCTAACTTGTTTTTCAGATACTCGCCCCCCTCTACGAACCAAAAGATCACAAAAGGCCAGACCTAGATACAGTAGATCGACTAAGCTATAGTGTTCCAGTTGGTCCAGGTGAAGCACTATTCCGTCGAACAGCCGAAGATATCTGGAATGCCGATCAAGAATTGATCACCAAGGTGGAAAAAGCAGGTTTCAGAGTCTGGCGTGGGCAACGCGACACTGGAGTTCATACTCTCGGTTACACCAAGAATGGAGGTTTCTATTTCGACGCGGGTGCATGCAAGGCCATCATTGACGGAAAAATCAAGGTCCAGCAAGGTTACCCGATTGGTTTTACCGAAGACAGCATCGTTCTGAACAGCGATCGAGAGCAGAATTACGACTTGATCGTCTTGGCCACTGGTTTCACTAATACCATTGAGTCGGTCCGCAGCATTCTTGGTGACGATATCGCTAATCGATGCCATCCGATCTGGGGCCTGGATGAGGAGGGCGAGCTTAACACGGCCTGGAAGACCAGCGGTGTGCCCGGCCTATGGCTCATGGTCGGTACCCTCCAACACGGCCGATACCATTCAAAGAAGCTGGCTCTCAGGATCAAAGCGATCCTTGAAGGCATTGCTCCCGAGCCATACCTAGAATAGACTCAAAAGATTATTACTGCCTTTTTCAAAAGTCTCTTTACGGCCAGGCTGTTCAGAAGTCCTCCTTACTTCCCGTCATACATCTATACGGGGCGTTGTGATGGCAAGGAAGCGCCTCATGCAAAAGACCTAAAGATCTAGGAGCCGACTTCTTCGAGGTTTTTATAGATAAATAAATACATTTGAGTTAAAGTCAAATGTCGCCGAATAAATAACTCCCCGCGTATCTTGTGGAAACCCTTTCCTGGTCTCCATTTCAAGTTCTTCCTAAAACCACTCCGCCTTCGAACTCGAGTCTTTCGAGACCAGTAGGAAGTGAAATTTGTGACGTTTTCTTTTACTACTTCTCTCTGAAGCCTGGAAAAGTGACCTATTTGATAAATGATTAAGGAAATAGCATTACATCTTGCGGAGGGTGCGGATTTCGGAAACTCATTCTGTGTCATTGCCTTCTAGGTCACCGGCATCTAACTGGCAAATAGATTCTAAAACTATGAGCATTTAAATGAACGGTGAACAAGAATTCCAAGGCTCTATTTGAGGATATATTCAATTCATTTGTCTATATGTAGTCATTTCTTTGTCCGTGTTTGTCTGTTTGACTGAGACATAGTTATCCTCGGGAATCAATGTATCCTTACTTGTGTGGCTGTCTCTTCTGGATCAAGTCTTCGTGAGAATGGCTTCAGTCCGAAATGGTGGTACTTCGAGAAAGACAGAGATAGACTTAGTGCGCCATGGCAATAGTCTTAGGGCCATTCTTCATACGCTCCCTGATCTCCTCCCGGCGATCCTTTCTCAATTGTTTGGCATATCTAACGCCGAAGCCGTGCTGGAACACTTCGGAAATCTCCTCAAGGGTCAAGCCTGACACTTCAGGGTAGAAGAAGTAGATCAGGATCCAGCCAATGCCGCAGGTGGCAGCGTAAAAGCCAAAAGCGCCGGAAGGAGTCATGGCTTTGAGCATAGACAAAAACGTCGAGGAGACAATGACGTTAGAAGCCCAGCACGAGCAGGTCAGCCACATGGTTCCCATCGCTCGGACTTCCATTGGGAAGAAGTCGGTGCTCATCCAAGCGGTATTGCCAACGGAGACGCCGTAGAATATGACGAACCAGACGATGAAAACGAGCACGACAATTGCGGCTGGAGATGGCTTGGTCGCTTCGACGGCGAGAGTTTCGGTGTCCACGGGGATATGGGTAAATGCCACGGCCACAGCGATCAGACCCGCTGACATTCCCCAGACGGTGGTGACCAGGATACGGCGACGGCCGATGGGGTCGACCAGCATCACTAGAAGGATGGATTAGTATACGGATACCGATGAGGAATGGAAATACTTGCTGTTCACCCAAGTCATCTGCAGAAACCGTTAGTAAACAAGTCCAGATTTTGGAGTCAGCGGAAACATACCAAAAAGTTGGTCCCAGAAACGACCAGGCCCACTGCAACAGGGTTGGAGAAGCCGACCAGCGCGAAGAGCGTCGAAGAGTAGTACGTGAGGGTGTTGAAGCCGGACAACTGCGAGATGACCATGAGACCGCAGGCGCAAACAAGGGCTCGAAAATATGCCGGATTCGTGTGCAATTTCTTGATCTTAGCCCAACGGGATTGATCCTCATTGAGTTCCATGTCTTCCTGACACGCTGCTGCAATGAGCGCGGCTTTAGCGCGGACCTGTTCGGGAGTAGCACCCTTATAAATTTTGGTAAGGACGACCTCGGCTTCTGCCATCTTGCCGTGGTAGATCAGTTGACGGGGAGACTCGGGACAAAATGGCAACAAGCAGGCAACGACAATCGCCGGAACACCTCCAAGGCCAACCATGTAGCGCCAGCCGTGAGGACTAGAATCGTCAGAATGCTGAGTTTCATTCCAGATTGTCGGGAAGTGACAAACTTACACGTGAGCAAAAGCGGCTCCAATGCCATAGCTTACGACTTGGCCTCCAGTAATAGACATGTTGTTCAGACCGATAAGTCGACCACGGACCTTGGTTGGGGCGATCTCAGCGACGTATAGTGGGACGACCATGGCCGCTGACCCTACACCGAATCCGACAACCAATCGTCCAATGGACATCTGGGCGATGGTGTATGCGGTTGCCTGTAGGAGAGCTCCAACCGTGAAGAGGACACAGCCGACGTAGATTGCAAGCTTGCGACCGAACTATGGTTCCCATGTCAAAAGTTGCCTTTCACATCTAGAGGGAGAGGAGGTTACCTTATCTGCAGTCAAACCAGCAATGATAGCACCGAAGAAAGCACCGCCAGAAGTGAGAGATGTGATCAACTCTTTCTCGCTCGACGTGGCAGGACGATGATTCAAGTCGCTGCCCAAGTACACCAAGACGGCTGAGATGATGCCGGTATCGTAGCCGAAAAGGAAGCCTGCAATGGATGCTGTGGCCGCTGTGAGCCAGACGAACCACGACCCTTTGAGCTGGTCGATGTCGCCCTCTCCGTCGTCAGTGACCTCCAAGTGAGTAGAGTCGGGAAAGACCATGGCCAGGTTGGCCTTGTCAAAGCTCTTTCTGATAGAATTACGGCGACTACCTGGGGCGGATGCAGAGTGGCGGCGGTCGAAGGAGGCTCTCGTCGCGCTGTCGGCCCGAAGGTTGTCACGGCCATGATTGTGGATTTCCAGGTGTTCGACCTTCTCATGTTTCTCCTGGAAACCTTGGTCAAAGCCCTTGTGATCTTGGTTGGCCATGTTTGGAGCTGCGTGATAATGGCCAGGGCACAATCAAGAAGGTTGAAGTAGAAGACTCCCGTGTTGCTATGGAGCTGGGTTGAGGAAAAGCTTGCGGGACAGAGATTGACAAACAAGAGGGCGAAAAGGAAGATTTTATAGATGTAGAGGGCGTACTCTTTCTGTATTGTTGGACAGGGGAGCGCTCACGGGGGCAGTCACTACCTCCCAATCTAGAACACTGTCGCTTAGTGCAGGATGATGACCTTAATCTCTTCTCTAGCCATTCTCAAATGCCGACAAGCCAGCGTCTGTGGCGAGACCGGGGGTTGTCGCCGTAGTTGTCCAGTAATCTTCAGCAAGTCTGCATGAAGATCTTGGGAGTCTTTGCGGGGGGCTAGAGTAGCTCGCCCAAAGATTCCACAAGTCCGGGGTGTCTCCGGAGTTAGTCCGGGGAGGAAGGAGAAGTCAGTGGGGAGCGACGGAGAGGAAGGTGACCGGCGAGTAGGTTCCCCACGGGTCTGAAGTGGTCTTTTGATGTGGCAGCTCGCCGAAATGCAAACCCACTGGGGAAGAATATCCTACTGGCGAGAAGAAACCAATTGAAAGAGTTGGATTATTTGATAATCTCACTGCCTGCACCTTGTGGTGATCGGAACCGCCAAGACAGATTAGGCAATTACGATGTCCAGTTACGCTGAACAGCTCGACAGTGAAGAAAGGAGAACGATTCCTCTCGTAGCAATAAACCTCAGCGAATCATTCGGCGAGCATATCACCTGGATAGTAACTGTATAGTCGCGAATCTTCAGGGTTTGGAGGGAGGTACTGTAACATTATTTTTGCCTAACGAAATCAAATCCATGTTTGATTCATAATGAGTTTAAGTCAGACGACAATCACGGGTGTCTTCTGGGACGCCTACTACAGAGAGTAACTCCATACTTCTGGACTCTACCATGGATGCAGCCTCCTCAAGCCTCCTCAGCCCTCTTCCTCCTCCACACCTTCAGCGGCATTGGCCCTGGAGATAAGTTGAAGTTCTCTCTCCTCTCAGGCTCCCACTGCGGGTCAGGGAGAGCAAACTCGTAGCGATGTAGCAACGACGACAACAGTACCATTTGCTCCAGGTAGCTGATGTTCCTGCCAATACATCCTCTTGCACCTGCTGAGAATGCAATGAAATATGGCTGCAATTCTTTTCCCGCCTCACCAGACCATCTGTCTGGATTGTATGTCTCAGGGTCAGGAAAGACACTGGGGTCCCGGTGCGCGACGTATGACGAGATTGAGACCGTCGTGTTGCCGGGAATATAGTCTCCAACCACTGGAGCGCCTTCAGGTGGCGTCCTGCGAGGGAGTCCGAAGGTAGTGGGTGGGAAAAGCCGCATGCTTTCGTCAAGACAGGCACGCAGATAGGGGAGGTGCTTGACCTTATCATAAGGGGCAACGACCTCGTCTTCGTCCAAGGCACCATCAAGCTCTTCGCGTAGCTTCTCTAAGCACCGAGGGTGCTTCAATAGCAAGTAAATGACATTGTTCATGGCGATGGCGGTCGTGTCAGAACCTGCGTTCATCATGATGCTGACCTCTGCCACCATTTCACCCCATTCGAGGTTATGGGCAATCCCGGATTTGTCGTGTAGAATGGCGGAGAAAAAATCGTCGAGCTGTTCACCAGCTTGATATCTCTTGAAGCGAGTGGTAGCCCTATTGCGAACGATGCCATCCCAATCTTTGTTGAGCTTCCATTTCTGACGGTATGTAGGTGACACCAGCTTGCTGATTTTGATCAATTTGGGGAACCAGTCATAGGACCAGACTAAATTCGACTGAGCCCATGCGGTGGCGTGTAGGCATTCCCTGAAGTGGACTTTCTTCAATGTGCCATTGGCGGCTTCTGAGGTGATCAAGTCGTCGCCACGCTCGAGGAAGCCAAGATCCTCGCTGAGTCCAATGTTCGCAATGGCGCAGATAGTGAAGAGGTTTGACCACATTCTGTAGTCAATTGTCTGCTCTTCTGGTGTCGGGAGCTCTCCCTGGGCCAGAGGTGCTGTACACCGGGCATCGAACGACTTAATCATTCGCGCCGTCATATCAGCCACTTTGTGCTCCCAGGCCTCGAGATTCTTGATGGCATAGGCACTGGACAGCACCTTTCTTTTGCGGGCATGTTCGGGCTTGTCGATGACATCTGCCAGATGGTAGTGTGTACCAGCCAACGCCTTGTACATCAAGTCTTTGGTGCATTTTGTGTTGTGCCCATAGATATCTTTGATCGCATCCTTGGTGCCGAAAGATAGAGCATTAGGCCCGACTCGGACGACCGGATGCTTCTCGTGGGCTTTTAACAAAGAATGAGACCTGAAGCCTTTATGTGCTTCGTAGATGAATGGGAGATCCGAAATGCCCGACAGAGGAGACAGGTTTGGGTATTTACGAAGTCCTTTGGGGTCGCGGAAGTAGTTGATGGCAGGAACAACGATAAAATAAAAAAGAAGAGTCACGCACGTAAGGATTGAGAAGAAGAAGCCCAACATCTTGGAAGCAGAGTTTGTGATGAAGTCAAGGCAGAATGATACTGTGAGTGATGATGCGAGGAATACAGGCGCAGAGCAATCTTTACGTACCCTTCAAATAATGCAGCCTCTTCCCTCTTCGGCGACAGAAGTCAAGACCAGCCTCAGACATGCTATGGCACTACCTAGCATCTGGTGCATATGCTGCACAGGATGGTAAGCGAATACAGAAGAGAATAGGCCATGCAGGCAAGGTGCATCGACCACCCGTTCATGTAAAGGCATCTCGGATGATAGTCCACTTTTCTGGAAGGATCGCCACCTCTGGTTTTCATCTTGGCTCTACTGTTCTATAAAGGGCAGTTTGTCGGCGAAAAACTGAGCGAGGATCGAAATCAGAAATGTATGCCGACGAAATTACCAATCTGTCAACTCTGCACCCCAATCCCCAACTCCAACTCCGGAAGACTCTCTTGGGGATGCAGGTAGGCCCCTGTCTATCACTGGGACTACCTGGGACGCTTTCGGCGACTTTAATTCCCAGTCAAAGTCCGGCAAGTCGACTCGGTGCCTAATAGAGCACGGCTCTATGATTTTCGCCATCCAAGTCGCTGTGCCACTTCTGAGCATCAAAACATAAGTCGAAGGGTCCTCGAACGAATCGTCAAAATGGCTGGGACTATGACTATTTCCTCACTGACAGTGCCGTCCATCCCCACCATCTACCAATGTCTCTGACATCGGCAGAATCGAGCCTACTGGCTTCAATCCCACTCCCCATTCACCAGTTGTTCACCAACCCGAGTTATGATGATTTCCTCGTGCTGGCGATTCTTCTCGCAGGCAGCATCGCTTACATCGGTCGTGGTACTCTGTGGGATAAGCCCGACCCGTATCATCACAAATGGTTCGAACGGCCTCAAGCAAGCGTTGCAAGCCTGGCTGCAGCCCGCAAATCCACGCGGAATATCGCTGAAAAGCTTGCTGAGACGGGAAAACAGGCTGTCATACTCTGGGGGTCTCAGTCTGGCACCGCGGAAGGCTTCGCTCATCGTCTGGCCAGAGATTGCCATCGTCGTCTGAAGCTTGAAGCCTTGGTGGCCGACGCCTCTGACTACGACCACCATACCATCGCCGAACTGTCCAAGTCGCAGTATGCCATCTTTATCATGTCCACATACGGTGAAGGCGATCCGAGCGACAACGCAACCCGCTTCCTGAGCTGGTTGAAAGCGAGCCCGGAAGTCTCTTTCCAAAACCTGAGATTCGCAGCGTTCGGGTGCGGAAACAGCAATTACAAGTATTACAACGCGGTGATCGACACCGTCGTTGTCTCGCTGCAAGAGCTTGGAGCCCAGAACATCTTTCCAATAGGGAAAGCAGACGAGGCAAAAGGCACAACCGACGAAGATTTCTTGGATTGGAAGACGGCGTTGCTCAGCGAGCTCAGTTCTCAACTAGGTCTCCCCGAACGCGAGCCCGAATACGAACCAGCCATCACCGTCGTCTTTGACGAGTCCATCGACTCAAGCGGCGTGTACTTGGGCGAACCTTTGAACCGAACTTCAGCAGCAGCCTCTTCTGGGCCATCGAGCCCCACAGTGCCGCTGCCCATATCTTCTGCTCGAGAGCTTTTGCAGGGTCCTACTTTCGAGTGTCGCAGTTGTCTACACCTCGAGCTCGACCTGTCCGACCATCCTGAAATCAAATACAAGACAGGCGACCACCTTGCAGTCCGACCGATCAATCCCGTCTCTGAAGTCGCAGCACTCGTCAACGTTCTGGGTCTGACCGGCCGTGACAACGTTCCCATTATGATTCAACCAGTTGAGTCCGGCTCCAACAAGCTTAACCTACCCTCTCCAACTACAGTATCCGCTCTTTTCAGCCACTACCTAGAGATCTGCGCCCCTGTGTCTCGCGAAACAGTCCTCTCCCTGGCTCAGTGGGCCAGCACCCCGTCAGCAAAGACCTATCTTCGCAGCCTTGCCTCAGAGAAGACAAGCTTCTCCGCTTTCCTGGCCAGAACTCACCTCACATTCGCCAGGCTTCTCAAACAAGTTCAGACCGTGGACTCATCCGCGTCCTGGTCTGATGTACCTCTCTCCTTCGTCATTGAATCGCTCCGTCCCATGACGCCACGTTACTACTCCATCTCCAGCTCCAGCATCACATCGCCACGTCGCCTGGCGATCACAGTGGCCAACAACCCACAGCCCCTGCTCGCGGACAGCACCACCTCCATTGTCGGGCTAACAAGCACGTATCTTTCCTCTTTCGTCTCGAAGTCAAACAGTTCCAGCGCATCCAAGGCTCCCACAACACTCTATCCGCCCCTCGTCAACCCTTCGCTCGGATTGTCGAGCACGAGGAGTAGTATTCTGCACGCCTCAATCCGACGCTCCACCTTCAAGCTGCCCTCCTCGTTGAGCACCCCACTCATCTTGATCGCCGCGGGGACTGGTATTGCACCGTTCCGCGCCTTCTTGTACGAACGCGCTCGTCTCACTTCGCTCCTCAGCGAGAGGAAAACACCCATTGGCAGGACTATCCTGATTTTCGGCTGCCGTCATCCCAACCAGGATCTCCTGTACAAGAGTGAGCTGGAGGCATTACAGTCAACCATTCCGGGCTTGGAGATTGTGTATGCCTTCTCGCGGCTCGACGGTCATAAAAAGGTATATGTCCAAGACCGCGTGGACGAGCGACGCGACGATTTGATCGGGTTGCTTGTTGAGGAAGATGCGGGGCTCTATATTTGCGGGTCAGCAGCAATGGCGCGGGAAGTGGGCAGTAGAATTGGCCAAGGTGTGAGCAGGGCGAGAGGGTATGATGAGGAGGGCTTGAACAGTTGGCGGAAAGAGAGGAAACGGGTGAAGAAGTGGCAGGAGGATGTTTGGGGATGAAATATACGACATAGATCATGACACCAGTTAGGATAAACTTGACCGTGCCGAGCTGGCGCGCTCTGGTACCTGCATCTGGTGTTCGCTACGTGATGTAAACGATGCTTTGGGTGCTTTCTGTCTTCCAAAACGTGCCCTGGGCGTGCATATGTCCCGCCTTATGAGCTAGAATTGTCTTTCTCGGTGTTAACAATCTTGTAAGGTAACTTATTCTGGACAAGGTGTCATCTCATGCATGCACTTGGCATGGTTCAGGCTATTCCCCACGCCTCCTTCAAAGTCTGCCTCGTGTCCCCAGCAGGCCAGCCATGGTCTGTCTCCATCTTATCCAGAATCCCAAGCAAAGCCTCTTGCTCCAGCGGGTCTTCAAAATACTCGCCACACATGACTATGCCCAGGAAAGCCGTGACAAAAGCCGGCGGGCATTTGCGATTACTCAAGGCAATCCCGCAAAGACGCAAGACAGCCCCTTTCAATTCCGCAGCCGACGCGCGCATCCTTGCAATGTAGCCCGGTCCGAGTTTCGGTCGTGTGGGATCGTAGACGGCGAGTAGGATCCTGGCAAGCTCGACATGTTGCACTCCCGCGACGTGGCAGTCCACGACGTAGCAAATCTGGGGAAAGACTTCTCCTTTCGAGCGGTCGGGATCCCGAAAGTAAATTGGTTCAAAGCTGGCTGGCAGTACTTCACCCCACATCTTCTCGTGCTGCTTCAAGCTCAGCCACCGATCTTTGAGTGTCAGGCTCGGATTATGCCGCGATGGAATGTTTGTCGTATTCTCGTAGCAGAATTCCAGGACGTCGGCACAGAATACAACCAGCCGATCAGCCCAGACCGCGTCCTCGGCGGGTGAAAAGCTACGGAACGCTTCGCAGCGGGAAAGTGCGAGGTTGAACGGTCGTTGTTTCAAAAACGCGCTGTGGATCTCTTGTCGGAAAGCCACCCAGAAACATGCGTGGCGAAGGCCATCAGTACGCCAATGCGAAGGGGCGTCACTAGGGTCCGCTGAATGAGATGACGCGATATGAAACTGCGAGGCTTGTGACGAGAAGGTTATGGGCCCGTCCTGATCCGTACGCCCGACTTCGTGTCCGCTCATCACGGGAGAGCTAACTGGCATAGAGGGAATTTGAGCATCGATAAAGACGTTGATGACACGAAGGAAGAGCTCGGTATCGCTAGAGTCCTCCCGGAGCGGAGCATCGATCTCTTCATAGAAGCGTAGGATGATGGCGGCAGCGAGAAGACTTGCGTCTTGCGTCTGTTCCGGATCCATACTGCGTTGGAGGAGTTCCTTGATACATTCGCTGTGATAATGCAGAGCTGTTTCTTCGGCGAGGTTGGCAACAAGCTCGCCCTCGTGGAAGTAGCTGAAGTCAGGTTTCGAGGTTGGATTGCAAACCCGTGTCAGATGGCGTGCTGAAGCTGCCAGAATTGCATTTTTCAAAGGCGGGCACCATCGTGCTCTGTGAGGCACTATCAGTGCGAAGTGTTTCTCTGGGTCGCAAATATCAAACCAGCAGGCGAGGACATCGATGAAATACCGTAAGAGGTTGACCTCGAGCTCCGAATTGGCTGTTTGAGCTGCGGTGTCTGGTGGTGACTTGACAAGGCCACTACGAAAGGAGGTTTGTGGCGAAAGGACCCCGACATTCCGACTCTGATTAGGAGAGTGAAACGGCATTGAACTCTGAGAGCCAGAGAACTCCCGAAGATGATTTGACTGGAACGGGGTGGATTGTTCATTCCGAATGGGCGACTGCCACATTGCGTCCTCTAATTGTGACATACCTTCAAGCGAGTCTCTCTGCAAAGGGACGGCATCAGTTGTCGAGAATGAGGCCGCAGAGGTATGGTGAAAGCCCGCAGGCAGGTCCTCGCCGCCATGAGTCGGGGTGAGATCAGTGTCAAGTTGAGAAACTTCTATGTCGCCAGATTCTGACTGATTGCCTCTATTCACTTCCTGTTCGTGTTGTCGTCCGTGATCGGGGCTAGGTTCTCCTTCGTCATGGCCGTACAATGCTGCTAACTCGGCATTTTCGTTGACGTACTTCAATTTTGCTATACATGGTGACAGTTGGTTAGTAGACAACCCGCTAGGGACTCTATGAAAACGAAAATGTGGCGCAGAGAATGCTCTCGGTCAACAGACACAGTCCTCCAAGATCTCACTATCGCATCTTGATTGACTCGGGAGATATCTCCTCGAGCTCCTGGTCTTCTTGTCACAGGACTCTTCAATCCGGCGGATGCGCTTCTCGTACGAAGATTCCGTCTCTGCTTTTCAACATTGGGAAATCGACCTACTGTAGGATCTATTTCGATTCAACCAGGTTTGACTGGCAGAAAAGCGCTCGGTGTCGTATCTTGCGCTGGACCCATGTCTGAATTTAATACGAGTAGCTGATCGAATGCACCGCTCGCCACTCTTTTGACATTTAGCGCAGACTGAGTTTACAAAATCACCTGGGAGGTGTTCAGAGACGATGTCAAGTCCATCACTGTATATAGACTCACACTTGAGATGCTTCTCTGTGCGCAGCGTTAATATGTCATGGACACGGGGGCGTGGCAGTAGAAGACGTATCTGCAGTTATCACACGGCGCTGTTCGACGCTTGCGTCTGACTCCAGCTCCCGCTTCTCCGTCACTATCTCCGTTCTCAGGAATTATACGAGGTTCTAAAGCGTTGGATGGATCCATATTATCAGTCCATGACCAGAGATGCGATGTTAGTTCGGCGAAGCCGGCGATATCATGGAAAGGACGAATAAAGTAGGATTCAACTCTTCGGCGGGTTTTTACCTTCTTTTATGCTTTAGGTCTCTGCTCTTACCTAATCTTAGCTTACTGGGGCTGCGGGGGTTCGCGTTCAGCTCTATCCTCCGGCGGGGAACCTATACTTCTGTTACCGTTAAAGGAATCTAGTCCGGTCTAGTTACGGATATTACTTTTAGTAATTTTTAAGATATTCCCTTAGTATATAACCTATCTTAACCTTTTATAATTAGGTATTTACTATAGATACCTATTTTAAATAAGTTTACGCTATCTTAACTTAGAAGTTAAAAATTTTATTAAAATTATTAGGAATACTCGGGAATATTTAGGCGCTAAGAGTTATATAAATAAGGAGATTACTTATATAAGAGAAGTATCCTGCTCTTATACTTATAGTCGTATATTAACTAAACGTTAAGGGTAACCTAGGACTCGAATACTACTGTTATCGTCGCGCTTTACCTATCCTATTAGGCCATCCCTAACACTAGCTAGATACTATAGTTATTACTAAACTCCCGGTCAAGAATTTTATGGTTGTGCTATTTGCGTGATCGACTTATCACGTTGGAGGCGTATCGAGACCTTCAGATCGGAGACTCTTCATTCACCACCTCGCTCTTGCAGAAGGAAGACGTCGAACAGTCCGAGATTTCCGAGCATGCCTGTGTCAAATATGGACTCAGACCCCGGTACCGCCAGAGCCTCCAAGAGATCTCACTGCTGTTTCTGTCACTACTGTAACTCGCCAGGACTATTGCGGAAGTGTTTCGCACCTAGTACACATAGTGCGTGACCGAGCCAGGGGATGTTGTTAAATAGAAACGACATTATGTCCCTAGTATTATAACACGGGCAAAACGTATCTTTTCTCACTAAAAATAACCCTATATGTGCCTAGCGCCCGTATCTTCTGCTCCCGCATCTTTTACACTAAGACTAATATATAACACTAAAGCACTCTACCCCTTAGTGCCCGTATCTTTTTACTCGCTATGTATATCTTCTAGAGTAGGCTTAAGCTCTACTATTCTAGTATCTATACTATTTATACTAGCGCCTATATCTCCTCTACTACTACTTATATCTTCTCTATTACTACTTATATCTTCTTTACTACTACTCGTATCTTCTAAGAGTATATACTCTAAGAATACTTATTTTATTATTATTAGCTACTAGTATATATATATTTTATACTAATATCTATATCTTTTATACTAATATTTATATCTTTTAAGAATATTTACCTATTACCTTACTTAATAGTACCTATTAATAGGAACTAAGATTTTTTATATAATAGGTACTAAGATATATTCTAGTGCTTATTTTACTCGGTACCTATCGTATAACCTTTAAGTTTTTTTAATAATATTATCTATTAGGGTCTATTTTACGGGTATATAGTCTTAAAATACGAAATATCCCGCTCTAATATAGAGATATTAAGTTAACCCTAAGGAGGAAATAATAGGAAAACTCTAAGAAAGAAAAAAGACCTATAACTTTTTAACTAAAATTTTTTAAAGTAAAAATTTTAATCCTATTAAAAAGAGAGCTATAAATAGTATCTATAGCGAAAGTTTTATTAAAATTAAGCTAGTCCTTAAAGAGTTATAAAATTAAAGGAGTTACTTTACTACTTTACTTAATAGTACCTATTAATAAGTACTAAGATTTTTTATATAATAGATACTAAGATATATTTTAGTACTTATTTTACTTAATACCTATTATATAACCTTTAAGTTTTTTTAATAATATTATCTATTAGGGTCTATTTTATAAGTATATAGTCTTAAAATATAAAATATCTCGCTTTAATATAAAGATATTAAGTTAACCCTAAGGAGAAAATAATAAGAAAACTCTAAGAAAGAAAAAAGACTTATAACTTTTTAACTAAAATTTTTTAAAATAAAAATTTTAATCTTATTAAAAAGAGAGTTATAAATAATATTTATAGCGAAAGTTTTATTAAAATTAAGTTAATCCTTAAAGAGTTATAAAATTAAAGGAGTTACTTTAAGCTTAAGGTAAAGAATTTAAATATTAAAATTTAAGATTTAAAGTATTATACTAATAAATTAAGCTTATATTAATAATTTATAAAGTTTCTCTCTTTATTTTATATTAAGGTAAAGTTTAAGTTAAAGTAATCTTACTAACTATATTTTTATAATTTAAAATAATAAATATATTTTAAATTTTATTTTACTACTAGTAAAGCTAATTATCTAATTAATACTATCTCTAATAGGGTATAGTATAGCTAAAATACCTTATTATTAGGGATCTATAGTTTTAATATAGTTAACCTATACTCTTAGTAATATTATATCTTTCCCCTTTTAATTTATTTTTATAAGGTCTATACTCTATACTTATTTATTACCTTTCCTCTTTTAATTTATCTTTATTAGCGAGCCTTATTAAGTACTTATCTATTACCTTTCCTCTTTTAATTTATCTTTACTATAATATTACTATACCTTATTTAGGAGAGTAATTATATTACTTAGAGACTATAGTTAAATTCGCGCGACGATAGTTAAATATATTCTTTATAGAATAATAGCTTTTATTAGCCTAATATAGATACTAGTTTAGGTTAACTAATAAGGACCTTTAGAGAAGGTATTAGTAGAAGTATTTTAATATATTTTATAAATTCTCTTTATTATAATACTATACTAAGGACTAATAAGTAACCTTTCCTAGCATTATAACACGGGTAAAACACATCTTTTCTCACTAAAAATAACCCTATATATACCTAGCGCCTATATCTTCTGCTCCCGTATCTTTTATACTAAGACTAATATATAACACTAAAGCACTCTACCCCTTAGTGCCCGTATCTTTTTACTCGCTATATATATCTTCTAGAGTAGGTTTAAGCTCTACTATTCTAGTATCTATACTATTTATACTAGCGCCCGTATCTTCTCTACTACTACCCGTATCTTCTAAGAGTATATACTCTAAGAATACCTATCTATTATTACTAGCTCTTAGCGCTTATATCTTCTATACTAGTGTCCGTATCTTCTAAGAATACTTATCTCTTATTCCTAGCTACTAGTATATACATCTTTTATACTAGTATCCGTATCTTCTAAGAACACCTATCTCTTATTCCTAGCTACTAGCGTATATATCTTTTATACTAGTGTCCGTATCTTCTATACTAGTACCCGTATCTTCTAAGAACACCTACCTCTTACTACTAGCTATCTATTATTACTAGATACTAGCGCCTATATCTTTTATACTAGTACTTATATCTTCTAAGAATATTTATCTCTTATTACTAGCTACTAGCGTATATATCTTTTATACTAGTGCCTATATCTTCTATACTAGTGTTTATATCTTCTAAAAGTACCTATCTCTAGCTACTAGCTACTAGCGCCTATATCTTTTATACTAGTGTTTATATCTTCTAAGAGTATATACTTTAAGAATATCTATCTCTTATTATTAGTTACTAGCGCCTATATCTTTTATAGTAATACTTATATCTTTAGTGCTAATACTTATATCTTCTAAGAATATTTACCTCTTACTACTAGCTATTTATTATTACTAGATACTAGCGCCTATATCTTCTATAATAGTCCTTATATCTTCTTTATTATTATATTAATTTTAATCTAGTATCTCTCTATCTTACCTATACCTCTATAAGAAGATCTCTCTAGCCTATTATCCTTTCTTCTTATTTCCTTTCTATTATCTTCTCTATATTTTTAATATCTCTCTCCTTAAACTATATCTCCTATTTAAACCTAATACTAATGTTCTTAGTATACTCCCTATATAGCCTAAGGTAAAGCCCCTCGCGAGGCCCTACTACTAGTCGTATCTTAACCTTCGTCTTCTCATCCCTCTTTAACTATAACTACTTAACTCGTCTCCCCTTAGTCTTCCCTTAATTTCGCTACTTTACCTTTTATCCCTTACACCTCTATTCTAGCTCGTCTATCTTCTATTATCTTTAGACTATCGTCCTCCTATAATACTATCGCTACCTAACTAGGCCCCCTTGTCCGGTCCCCGAAGCTTAGGACCTATTTCTCTAGTCCCCTAGGGCCTAGAGGTAAGGCTTTCCCTTTCAATAAGTTAAATCCTTCTAATTATATCTAGGATTTATCCCTCTCTCCTCTAGTTCTCTCGCCTATCCTTCTTACCTTCTTTCGCGCGATATATAAGAGGAGATTAAGGGATATCTTTTCTCCCTTAATTAGATCTTTATAGCTCTCTTAGTATAGCCCCCTTTTATCCTTTCTCTATCCTCTTTCGTTAGTTACTAATAAGTCTTCTCTCTTATTATTAATTAATAGTCCTCCCTCTCTTTATTCGCGTTTATATTTATCTTAGATTATATAATATTAATTATTATACACTTATCTAATCTACTTTACGCCCTCTCACTAAGCTACCCCCTACCCTCCTTATCCTTAAACCTATTAGATCCTTCTTTATTAAGTACCTAGTGCCCTCTCGCGACCTATATAACTTACCCTTTATCTCCCCCTATCTAACCTTAAAGGCTAGTAACTCGGTTAACTACTATAGCGTTAACCGAACCTAAATATATAAGCCACTACTCTTAACTATCGCTATCTCCCTTAAGTAGTTATATAACTTAAAGTCGCCTCTCTCTCGCTACTAACTTTAAGATACTATTTCTTATTTTCTACTAGAATCCCTTATTTATTATTAGTATATATATAATAACTATACTAGAACTATAACTAGAACTAAATACTATAATACTATTTATACTTAAATCGTTATTATCTCCTATAAATATATCCTTCCGCGAGAAGATAGCTTTAATAAGGATATAATACCCTTCTTATATTATAAAGGTAACTATAAAGTTTTTAGGTTATCTTATATAATCTAATACTCTTCTTTATCACTAAAGATAATAACTATCTTACTAAAATTTAATAGTAAGCCTTATTAGGATACTAGAGTAAGCGTATCTTTATCTATAGCTATTAATCCCTCTATTATTATAACTAGCGAGGAATAAGTTATAGTAACCTTCCTTAATATATACTAAGTATTCTTCTCTTCTTCTACCTTATTATTACTATTATTAATAACTCGCTATACTCTCCTATAAGCTATTATTATAACTATACTATATATCTTCTCAAATATCGCTTCCTTTCTCTCGCTTATTATAGTATCTTACACTATAGTCGTAATACTAGTACGCTTTAATATATTCTCCGAATAGTATATTATTAGAGCTTCTTTTAATACTAAAGATAGTACTTTATTTACTTCTACTACTACTAGTTTACCTTACTAAATAGTTATTATCTATACTTTCCCGAATATAATACTCTATCTATAGGCTAGTGCTCTTAGTATATTATTTCTTAGCTATTTATATTTTTAGGCTATTATCTCTATAAGAAGAAACTCGTTAGGTACGCTTATAGCGCGATAGATCTCTCGTCGCGATAATAGCCGGTTCTAAAATAGATATATAATATTACTATCGAAATAGGTATCTATTCGGTTAACGCTAGTAGCTATTATTTAAAAGGGTTTATTATAATTAACCCGCTTAAAGACCTTAGACGACCTCTCTTTTTAGGTATTATTAAGACTATAGAAGAACTTATTCTCTATTACTAAAAGCTTCCTGATATAATACGCCTAGCTAAGGGTAGTTTTAATTTTAGCTATAAGGTTACGGAAGCTAATATTTCTATCCTAATAAAGCTTTCGTTACTATAAAGGAATATACTCTAGGTCCTTAGGATTAAGGATAAGATTATTCTTAATAGCTTTTAGATTATTAATCGCGCTCTAGGCGATATAAGGCTAAGATTCGCTACCGCGATAGTCTTAATTATTATAGATAATAAGGATATCTTCTAGTAGAGATATATTTAGTACTATAGTAATAATAAAGAGCCTCTTATAGATAGACACTTCGCTAACCTCGCTATTAACCTAAATAGACTTCTATACTTAGTTATTAAGAGCTATAAGATAATAGATTACTTAGGTATAGGTATTTAGTTATAATTTTTCTATATTCGGGATGTTCTTAATAAAAATATATACTAATAAGAATACCTTAATTTAAGAGAGAATATTTATAAGGAGAGAATAATTTTTCTTACTCTTATAATACTCTTTTCCTTTAGACCTATTTAAGAAGCTCTACCCCTAATAGGGGTAACTCGCGATTATATAGTTAATCTAATAAGGTAATAGCTTCTTTCCTATAATATATCTTTATCGCGCTAGATTAATAGAATTAATAAGATATTTATACTAATTAAAATAATTATTAGCTATATAGATTCGTACTACTATCTTATTATATTTAATAGCTTAAACTATCTTAGTAAGGGTACTATTACTAAATATATAATTAAGAAGACTATAACCGCTATATAGAGCGTTAATTTTTATCTTTAGGAATATAGATTAATTAGCTATTTCTTTATATACTTAGCTTTAAGTTATTATAGCGGCCTTTTAAGTTATTCTTATATTCTTCTAGGTAGTTATAGGGATTTATTAGGTCGCTTCTAGGGTCTTTTAATAATAGTAAGAAAGCTTTAACTTAATAGCCTTTATATAAACTCCTTTACTTTATTAGTAAAGACTATAAATTAATAGCTCTAACCCTTCTTTAGTATAGTTAATAAATAGTAAAGCCTTAATAATCTTAATAATATTTATAATTAAAACTAAGTTATAATTATACTTATTAATAAAGAAGAGCTTATTATTAATAAAGTAAAAGATAATATTATTTAAATTATTATATATTATATCTATTAAAAGAATAATATAATAATTAATATCCTTATTAACTTATAATATTAGGGTAATAGAGAGAGGTTACTAAATATAAGTTATTAGATATTAGTAGAGTCTCATCTAAAGTATTTCTAGAGTCTATCTATTCCTTAAAGGCCTCTAGGCCTTCTCTTATACCTCTAGGCCTTCTCTTATACCTTTAGGCCTTCTCTTATACCTCTTAGCCTTATTAGCCTCCTAGCCTCTCCTTAAGCCTCTATTAATCCCTTAAACTTCTATACTAGCCTCTCTTACTAGCTCTATATCGCTTATACTAGTTTTAACCTCATTAGGGTAAACCGAGGTAGGTCTAGTTATAGTTATATTTAGCCCTATAGCGTAATAGGTCTAAATTAGGCTATCCTATATATTAACTCTCAGTAGCTAATTAGGTAATCCTCGATTAAACTAGCTAAATAGTTATTTAGCCCCTAAACCGGGTTAGCGTCGTTATATATCGCGATATACTATAGTTCGCGCGACTATTAGGGTCTTTCTAGTAATATCGCGATATACTAGGGCTCTTAGTATACCTTTTAGGTATTACAACTATAGGTATAATAGACTAGTTAGACTACTAAGATAATTAAAAGTAATATACTATAAACTTAAGTATATTAGAAGTTAGATTAATTCTATTCCTTAAGGGGAATATAAATAACTATAATAGCCCGTTAACATTCTCTAGAGTCATAGATATAGATAGGCTAATTATTAATACTCGCTTCTTTAAGTCATTAGGTAGCTTTTAAGACCTTATACTAATATATATATTTAAAGTTCTACCTCTAGGCGAACTATCGCTAATAGGGGAATTTCTACTTTCGCTTTCTATCTTCCATAAACGCTTTAACTTCTATATACCTCTTAACTACCTTTTATCGCTAATATTCCTTACGCTCGTATAGAGACGACTTAAGGAATAAGTATATAATATAGCGAGTTATAATAGTTTTCTCTATTAAGGAAATAGCCTATTAACTATATAAAGATTTACTAATAGCGATATTATCCCTAAGTAAGTATAATTATCTTAGGTTATTAATACTTTAGTCCTTTTTTAAGTTATATACCTAATAGTGAAGGAATAGAGTATTATAAAGGATATATAGCCGAAAGTCCGTCCGCTCTTTATATTATTTATACTACTTTACTATTTTAGTCCTATATTACTCTTTTAGCTAATCCTTAAAGCTTATTCTTAATATACTAAGGTTAACTAATATACTAGTAGCTTAGTTAATATTAAGACTATTAACTATTAATTTTATATAGTCGGCTAACTAGAGATAGCGAGACTAGTATTATTTATTATCTTTTAACACTATTTATTATCTATACCTATTACCTTTTCTTTAGCTATTAGTTAGTAGGAGGTAGTATAGTATAGTAGGCGCTTTAGTACTATTAATAATAGGGCTTTTATCTATAGTTAGGTTATAGGTTAATTATAGTCTAGGGCCCCTAAGGGACTATAAGAAGGAGATAAGATAGGAGTCCTTATCTAGCGCTATTATTATATAGATATAGGGGATACCGCGAGAATATTACTTAGAGAGAGGAGTAATTTAAGATCTAAGAGATCCTTAGACCGGTTTAGATAATTTAATAGTATCTAGGTTTAAGGGGCTTCTATACGCGCAGCCTTAAGGCTAGTCCTAGTTATATAAAAGAACTAATAAATTCATCGCTAGTAAGGGGAGATCTTACTCTATATATCCTCTAATTATAGTTAGCCCTTATAAAGCGCGCGCGCTTATTCCTCCTTCTACTATTAAAGATACTACTATCGCTATACCCACCGCTAATACTTAATCTCCTCTATAGTAAGCGCTTTTTAACATCTCTCTTCCCTCTTCTCTCTTAGATCTAACCGCCGTATAGTCACTAGACTAAGCTATATAAGTCCCTATTAATAGTATCTCTCTTTCGCTTCGCGGATAGTTATAGGAGGAAGTTACGGTTAAGAAGGTATATTTCCCTTAGGTTAAGATCTAATAATATAATATTAGGACTAGGAAATTATAATAAGATAAAGAATTATATAACGAGATAGCGTAAGAGAGTATTAGTTAGTAAGCGAGTATCGAGTAAGCGAGTATTAAGTAAGCGAGAGCGAGAGCGAGAGAGAGAGAGAGAGAGAGAGAGAGAGAGAGGATATAGGTTAGGGGTTAGGGTTAGGGTTAGGGTTAGGGTTAGGGTTAGGGTTAGGGTTAGGGTTAGGGTTAGGGTTAGGGTTAGGGTT